>JAANSN010000560.1:0-54230 GCA_036850665.1 Dicranocentrus wangi
AGTTTTTAACTGGTAGTGATTCATCTCTTTTGTTTTGTTTAACTAACAGGCTCCAAGTTTTCAGATTTTTCCCTTCCCAACAAATGCAATGATGCTGAACAATCTACCAACGTTGAATATGTGGCCGAGCCAGTGATACGGAATACTTCATCACAACAATCATGCATCCAATTGGATATCCCAGGTACGACGTAAACGCAATACTGCTGACTAATCATTTTGGATTTTCGGATGCTTGTAGTCCCAATATAAGCATTTATAATATGTATATGTACTATGTACAGCAAAACATGCAGTTCGAAAATGCCAAACGAATGCTAATGTGCTCACATTTCCCTCCAAATTGTAGATCCTTTGCAATTGCCAAGTATTAATTCGGAATCGGGTGTTCAGGAAAGCAACGATCTGCCGCGAATACCAATTGTTACTAGTACGATTAGTCTTGCTAAACGAGCTCGAAAACGGGCTGATGCTAGTAACAGGCATGCTAATAATGGAACTGTTCCTTCAACTCGTCCAGGCGTTGTTCCAATATTTACCGGGCCTCGTTTGGAGCCGAAGAATTACGCGTTTGATGGACAGCGAAATAGGATAACGGATTGTATAACAATAGATGATGGTATATTATTAATTCATATTCGATTAGTTAGGTAAATGCCTTGTAATGCATCGTTGTGTTTGGGATTACGTAATCACTAATTTTGGCATTTCAGATGATCAAGACGAGGATTTAGTGTCTGGACCATTTCAGAAAAATGGTAATTTAAATATGATAACCTGCACGTTAAATGCGCTTTACAATTATTAGCAGTTTAAATAATAATTGTATTTCTGGTTTAGGGGTTCCTTGTGGCGAGACTCTCAAAAGTCCTGTCTCACTACGCTGCTCCGCCGTTCCTAAGGAATACTAGCAGCAATAGCACTGAGTCTCTAAATAGTTTGACTCCGAGCAATCAAACCTCGAACGGAATATCCACAAATGGCATCAAAAGGGGTATAAGTCGGCTATCTTCACTCAGAAGGTCTTCCTCGAAACTCCAAAAACCTTCAGCGAAAGCAGGAGATAAGCAAGTAATTCAATGTGACGAGTGCCAGCTGTTCATTTATTCATCACAACATGAAGAGCATATGAAAACTCATTCAGTTCTCGATGCAAAAGTTTTAGAAAGATGTAGCGCAGTGTTTCAACAAGCTTACACTTGTCCAGTATGTCATGTACAGTGCAATGACTTTACAATATATGAAAGCCATTGTAGTATCAGCCACCCAAATAATAAACCTTGTCCAGTCTGTGGCAAGGTTTTAAGTGCTAAGAAAAAGCTAAGAAGACACATGCTCATCCATGAAAACGTGAGGTTCCCCTGTGAAATCTGTGGCAAAAGCTATAATCGAAGCGACAATTTAACTGCACATTATAAAACGCATGCGAGTGCAACTCCCAGCATCTTTTATTGTCCCTTGTGCAACCTGGCGTTTTCTTCAAAAAATGGCCGGGACGATCATTTGGAATCCGGTCATAATTGTAATGGTATTGGTAACGAGGACATGTCAGTGAGTCAAAATGTGTCTAGTGCTGAAATTACCAATAATTCTATGATTATCAGTGATGGTATTTCTCGCAGTGAAATTAAAATTGACAGTGGACCTTCTTCTTTAAGTTTTTTTGAGTTTGAAGGCGATGGTGATATTGAGTGATAAACTTGCAAACTGATTGCGATTGTATTGAATACTGTTAATTAAATTTTTTGTGTACTGTACTTGTAAATTTCGTCGTCATACAAAACAACCGTTTTTGTAGTACTTGTGTATTAATACATACTCCTGCGGTTCTTTAAAAAGCGATTAAAGCTAATGATGAAATGAAAAGTTAAAGTACAATAAAATAGTATTAATTTAATAATGGCAATCAAACCCGAACAACAATTCCGTTTTAACACACAACTTGGTGGCAGAATTAGATTTGCAACTATAAGATTTTGATTTTCGACAAACATTGAAAATTGTCAGGTCTATTTCTTGATATTTCTGACACGACTGCCCGCTGCCAGCACGATCACTAGAGAGAACAAGGCTTCAGAAATAGATTCGCGCCGTACCATAACCTGTGCACAACGGTAAATTACTACAGTTAGATTGCATTTTAATTCATTCAAATGACAGTCATGCTCATTATGTGTATTAACTTTGGGTTTATCAGAAAGTCGTAACGGCACCAGCCATCCAATTGTCTATATTTTGATGACACTCTTGATTGTTCAAGCAGTGGAAGCAGAACCTGGGAATACTTATTATCACCTTTGTTCCATCCATGCACTATTTCAGCATAATAAATCATTCAGACAGATATATAATATTATTACACCTATAGTTTCAATACTAAAATTTTCAGTATTTTATTTCGGTGTTCATTCTTCTCATTGATAGGCTCATTGTTAATTTGCTCGACATTTATTACCTACCCAATCTCTTGTAGAGTTCTGTACAAAATGCAGTGACCAGGTAGGTACCACGAGAGCATGAAAGTACAAAGTAGCCACAGTGTAGCAGCATCCATACAATCAACAGACATTTCTTCACGGTAATGTTGTTCGTGGATGTGGATATCAATGTATTAGGTATACACCTATATGATGAAAAGATGTTACATTTGTTCAATTTGTTGGCATCCTTGCACATTTCTGCTACTACATACACAACTTATAGTTAGTACTTTGTCACAACACAAAAATCAACTTATTGTGCAATGCACCTTTTCTTAAACTTTTCCCATCGCATTACACAACCACACCTCATGCAGATGAAACATGAAACCAGTGGAATTTTTGCTGGGGGCGGATTAAGTGACACGAAACCATGATGGGTTTAAGCAGAAGAGAGCAACATTGGCGACAGCACTCGCCTGAAGAAATAGAAAGGCCAACATGGAAGAAAAATGCTGTTACATCACTTGCCATTCGACCTGGGATCAAGTAAACAACCTTGAAAATACCTTGTACCACACGGTCCGCTAAACAAACAAAACTCAATCGGAATCTGGCTCTTATATCACGTAGGCTCAATCAAACTCTCCACTCCTGGAATTACGCTTATAGCAAAATCATGGCGGACCTATTAAAGGAGGAATTTCAACTGGAAAGAATTGATTTAGAAGTAGTAAGGAATGGTGTGTTGATAAAGAATATTAGAAACGCATGTGATAATAATTTACATTGTTTTACATACGCAGTTTCCCTGCATTTTTTCAGCTCTGGATAAAAACCTACGACAATTCTTTAAGGACGTTTCCGTGTCGGTGTCAGACTGTCCTAATCTTACCCAAGAGCCATATAATTTGGCAGCAGAAGGTATCGGCGGAAATGAGTCTGTTATAGTAGATATTGGAGGACCACCTTATTTAATTCCTCTTGTAAACCGAGACAAGGTTTATGACCTGGCTAAAATAATTCCAATACATGTCGGCAAGAAGAACTTTCCCAACGGATGGTATGCATGTGGAGCAGCAGCAGGCCCATGGCCTTCACAAGGATCCAATTGTGAGGTGAGGTTAAGTTAATTACAGACTTATGGTATGGTACAACATATGCTTACACGCCGAAACCTAAAGCACGTGCAGCGTTATCCTGAGCGTATTGTTTCCAATCTTTTCTGCAGATGGTTGTCAATTTAAAGTTGGACTGTGACGGAAACGTACAAAGCAACAAGTCACGGGTAGCCCTAACCTCTTCTGGAAATGAAGCTGATATTACTGTAAAGCAATTGGATGAAACAGAGTCGAGATGTGCTGTGCTTGCAAATATTTTAGTTTCTGGAGGCAAAGGGAAAGTTCTAGAGGTGAAATGTACCACGAGGATTGACAAGTCTAAAAATTTCACAAGCGCCATACGGCAAGCCTTAAACGACGAATTCGGTGAAAAGCCTGTGGCTCTGGGTGGTCTTTTTATGGTCAGAATGTCAGACACAAAAATTCACGTGATGCGAGATTTCTCCGAAACTCCACTTCAAACTGATGATGATGTGAATACTTGGCTCAAGTTCTTCCATATCAAACCTCCAATGCTTTGCCAGTCTGTCTTAGTATCCACTGATCCAGTAAGTTCGTCAATCACTAATTCATTAACACAACAGCAAATAAATTCTCGGTGGGACGCTGTTAGATGCAGTGTATTCACAACTCGTGCTTTCCCATTTATACCCAAGCCAAGACCCACACGTTATATGCCATTACTTACATCGTTGGTTTATAATCTTTTAGGGACTGGATTTGAGAGTGGAACATTCTCATGGGTGGAACTTCAGCCAGGAAGCTGGCCATTACCACTATGATGACATGCCTGATACTGTTGAATATCATGGAATTTACGCAGTGGCTGACAAAATTATCAGAATTGACCGACCTCAAGAGAGTCATCAATTGGGAAGAGACTAAAAGTTGATATTATAAATGTAAATGAACCTCTCTTGAATACTCCAAACACCAAAAAACCAAAATTGTGTTTAAAAAAATTAAGCGCATAACAGCGTAAACCTATTAAATATAATCGAAATATAAACTGATTTGTCATTTATTCGTAACCATATTTGGAAGTCCAGTTTGTTCTATGATTACACCCCCAATTTAATCTATCCAGTCCAGTGTCATGTTGGCTCATGGCTGCATTCTGAGAGAGCCATCGATTCGTACAGTCTCTCCATTCATCATCGGATTTACTACGATACTCTCTGCTAAATGAGCATATTCTGTAGGCAAACCTAATCTTTGTGGGAACGGGACTGTGGTAGCCAAGTATTTTCGAACTTTGTCGGGCAATGCCATCAACAATGGAGTTTCAAACAACCCTAGAGAAAGCAATAACAAATAATAATTACTCAGCAAGTTATCGCACTAATCGACAATATAATTATAATCCAAAATACGCGTACGCTATTTACCAGGCGCGATTGTACAGACACGGATTCCTTGGGAAGCCAAGTCCCTGGCTAATGGAAGAGTCATTCCAACAATTGCTCCCTTACTAGCGGCATAAGCCACTTGACCCATTTGACCATCGTATGCTGCCACACTGGCTGTATTTATGACAACTCCCCGCTGTCCCTCGGAGTTGGGCTGGTTTTCTCCAATAAGTCCTACTGATAATCTGATCACATTGAACGTTCCCAAAGTGTTCACCTTCAATCGTTTACACAAATTTCACACTATTCAGAATTACCATTACAAGTATAACAGGCTGACGTAACAATATCTTAATATATTTATTTAGTTTATTACATCAAGAACTTTCTCAAAGTCTGCCAGAAGGTGGGGGAGCTTCTTGTTGAAATTGTAAACTTTAAAGGCAACGCCAATGCCGGCACAGTTTACTACATTGTCCAACCGACCAAATTTTTCTTTGCATGCTGCCAGGGCTTCACTTACGTCCTTTTCCTGGCGAACCTGCGCATGTCAATATTTACATACCTATATGAAACTGGAAGAACGCTCTCAACGATAATACAGTAAGTTATGTACTTGAAAAAGACGTATGTAAGAATGAAAGGTCACGAATGCATATAGGTGAATAAACAATGCACGTCATTTATGCGTCTTATTTTATTGTGATACAAAAATTGACAAGTTTGAACCGTTCTGCTCGTGTATCTCAAAATTCCAAACTTTTTGATACCTGACGCATAAGCCATGGATATAGGCACCGACGCCAAAAGTCAGAATTTTTTAAAACTGTCTAATAACGGGAATTTGTGGAAGTCCACAAATTAGGCAAAAGCTGATATCAACTTATGTATTCCAAATTCCAAGTATCATAAATATGTAAGGAATATATAGTGAGAAATCTAGTGACCGGTCATGTCATGTTATCATCATTGTCAGCAATCAACAAATCCGTTTCAAAAACTGTTACAAAATATATCGAAAAACATCTTACATCAGTTGGACAAAAGATGACATTTTCGCCCATTTCCTTCGCTACATCGTTTCCCTTCGAGGTTGGCAAGTCACACAAATACAATTTTTGACCCCTGCTGCAGAAACCTCTCAGCTGTGGCTCGGCCCAATCCCGAAGCTCCGCCTGTCACCAATGTCACCATCCCCTGGGGAAATCAAAACGTGACGATTAATGAGTACGTAGTACGTACTACATGCATCTGTCATACTGTCATCTGTCTGTGACTGCTTCTCTGCACACGCAAATTTAAAACATCTCTACGCACTCTATCTATAGTAGCTGCCGCATAATAACTTACTTTCAACACACCAGTTACTGGAAGCAACATGATGATGGTCTTGTTATAACATTTACCGAAACCGGAACAAGGTAATTATATTTTTTTACCAATCCTTTTAAATCTCTTGACACTACTCACCAGCTCTGAAAATTTCGAAAGATTACATAAACCTAAATTCGCGAGCACAAGTGGGAGCACACAACAAGTGTAAAAATACAAGTACACCAGCAACGTGTATGGATATGGATGGATGGAAGAATGCATGTAGGAGATTTTGTCAAGTTCAAGAGGTGCTGTTGCCGGGTGCATGGGGGTTTTGGGATTGTACTCAAGACGTTTCGCGTGTGAATGCGTAGTGTGTGCATGTTACATACGTTGTGCAAAAAGTGGAAATCTGCATCTGCATAATGTGGTTCATGGTTCATATTAAATGATGGTATATAAAAGATAAGTATCGTGAGTGAAGGATGTCGCTGACATATAGTATGCAGTATAATAATCTGGTCATAGGGTAATTTAAAAAAAAACTAATATTGTTGTTATTTGTTATACTTTATTTTATTGCGCTTGGCACTATACCGAGGGTGGTAATATCATTATATCATATCATTCGTTTTCATTGTCCTATAAATTAATGGTCATTTACAACCAGTAGAATCGTACAATTAGTATACAAAAAAACGTAATAATAAAAAACATCTCATAGCTTGGTTACACGGATGAAAGACAAGATTTAGTTTACAATACAATATACAAAAAGACTGAGTATATATATGCAAGACGTTGTTGCGCGTTGCATTAATCACATTGTTCATATAGTTAGAGTAAGGTGTGGAGGAGACCAAAATTATATAAACTACAGCAATGTGACTAATAAAATTGCTGCGACAATGTTAGTTTTAAAGTGAAAAGGGGTCATCATGAGGCTGCTCCGTCCGTAGACACTCTCTGCTGCGAAAACATTATCCAACCTTTGGCAAACTTTGTTCACTTTCGGGTTGTTGCTGCTGCTACCTGCCTTCAAGTCATCGCTGGAGAATTTCGGCACCAGGCAAATCCTGTCTGCGTGTTTGGATACGGGAAACTTGGACATTCTCTCTGTATAGCTAAACGACTCCGAGTTTATTATTTGTCCGCTCATATCGTCCAAAACTTCAATTTGAAAGCCTAAAATGTCCATTTTAGACTTGACCCTCCATTTCACATCCAGATTTTGACCGTCGTGACTTAGCGAGCGAATTTCCACGTCGTAATTAATTGGCACTTTGGGGGAGATCGGGTCTTCCAGGTAGTCGCAGACCAGTTCATTTTCTTCCATTTCATGTAATGGAACCACTGCACCCTTGCACCGAAACTGGGTAAAGTCATCAAAGTATTGTTGACTGAAGTTGGTCAATTTGGGGCGGAGTTCTTCAAAGTGACGCTTCAGGAAAATGAGACGACAGTCGCACGCAATCGGATTTTCCTTCAGGATAATTCGTGATCCGTTTTTAATCTTTGGAATAAAGTCTAGATTAAAGAGTTTAATACGGTTTCCGGACAAGTTGATGTACTCCAGCGGCGCCTTTGGCAAAACCTCGGATGGAAACTTGCGTAGGTAATTCCCCTCCAAGTTTAAAGACTTTAAATTTGGAGGTGGTCCTAGAATAGATACGTCCATAAAGGACAGCTCGTTGTGGCTGAGGTCGAGTTCCTCCAGACTTGTCATATTACCCAGAATGGACATTTTCACCTCCGTGATTTTATTTCTGCTAAGGTTTAAGCTTCTTACTGTTTTGGTCCCTTTGAGAATCTCTTTTGTAATTATCATTAACTGATTGCCCGTCAAGTCGACAGTGTCTAGTTTAAATTTTGTCCAACGGAGTTCTGGGAATGTGTGCGAATAGATGGCGGATATTCTGTTGTGTGATAAATCTAACGTTAACAGGGACAAGTTCTCCTCAAACAAACTATTTGTCGAGTTGTCCGTCCTTTGGATGGCATTCCTGGATAAGTTTAGAATTCGCATTGAGTTGAGCCCGGAAAATGCTCCGACTGGAATGGTCTTGAGCAAATTTTGACTCAAGTCCAAATGGAGTAGCTGAAGCATCCCATCGAAAGCCTTTATTTCAATAGAAGAAATGTTATTTTCTTTTAAATGAAGTTCGAAAACAATTGGAAGACGGCCAAAGGCGGCTCGAGGTAGATGAGTCAGGTAGTTCTTTGACAAATCAATGTGTTGGATTGTAGTCAGCGTAGACAATGCTTCTGCAGGCACCTCCGAAATGTTATTCTCCGCTATGTTTAGCCGCGACAGGGCTCCCAAGTTGTCAAATGCCCCTCCAGGCAGGTTTCCACCGAGCTGATTGCCACTCAGATCCAAACTCTGCAGGGCGTTCATTGTTGGCCACGCTTTCGCCAACGAGGAAATCTCATTATTTGCTAGATTCAGTCCGTTCAAACTTCCAGAGATCTGTATGTAATATGAATGAATAACCAACATTTTCATAACCCTCGCGTTTTATGGGGGTGACCAGACTGCCCAGTATCTTATGGGAAATATATTATGTATCAGTATCACTTTTTACCTGGAAAACCTTTTTAAGATGATTGTTTGACACGGACAGTTCCCTCATAGAAGCCATTCTGGAGAACGCTGCGTTGCTCACTGTTTTTAACTTGTTGTAATCTAATCTCAGATCCAAAAGCGTTGGTAGTGCTCCAAAGGCCGACCCGGAGATGTCAGTCAGATTATTATGGCTATATAGAATTAAAATTGAAGTCACAAATTATTAATAAAAAATATGCCAATAAGGATATATGTAGACAATTGAGAAATTATTATTACAATTATTGTTTCTACCTCATATTGAGATGTCTTAAACTAAACAAGTTAGTAAACACGGCGGAATGTATCTTGCTAATGTTGTTCCAACTCAGGTCCACCGTGTGGAGCTCATACAACTTGGGGAAAGTATTTTTGGCCACATCCGTCAGCTCGTTATGACTTATGTTGAGCATCTTGATACCAGTCATGAACTTCAGTGGAATATCACTTGTAAGTTTCAGCTTGTTATACTCCAGCCTCCATTCGTTGGGATAACTGATTTCATCGAAAGCCGCCTTCGTAAAGTTGTCAATTAGATTATGGCTCATGTCTAATATTGTCATATTGACGCAATTAGCAAAAGAGTCCTTCTCAATCACGGATATCTGATTGTGGCTCACATTTACTATTACATAAGCCAACTCCTGAAATGCGCCCGTTTTTATTCTAGTTATCTGGTTTTCCTGGAGGAGTAACTCTTCTGCGAACGTTAGCTTCATGAACATTTGATAATCCACCAATTTAATTTTGTTTCTTGACAAATCAATTGTTTTAATTCTTTGCAACGAGTTGAAAGCTCCTCGACCAACGTCCCCGATTTGATTGTCACTCAGGTATAATCTTGTCAAGAGTCTCATTCCTCGAAAGGCTGCTGCATCTAACTTCGTCATTTTATTATTGGTCAAGTGAATTACTCTGAGAAATCCATTTCGAGCAAAGGCCCCTCGTTTAAAGTCGGGAATCAAGTTATGGGATGCGTTAAACCAAGTTAGCTTATTCAAGTGGAAAAAGTATTGAGGCTCCAGACTGGTAAACTCGTTCATGGCAATATCCAAAAACTCCAAATTTTTCAAGTTGGCAAACGCGTCTTTTGGAATCGTTTTCAACTGATTCCCGTGCAAATCTAGCCTAGCCAGCTTTCCCATCGCTGCAAAAGTTTCCTTTGCAAATTCACTAATGTTTCCGTTAGAAATGCGAATATTTTTTAAAGAGCCCAATCCCGTAATTGCTCCTTTCAAGTTTTCGATCCTATGTTTGTCCAGAACCAATGTATGCAAATTGTCCAACTGGTAGAGCGCGTCATTGGGGTACTCTTTCAGATTCGTGTCAATCAACTCGAGAATCTGGAGGGATTCCTTCACATTGAAGAAAATGTCAGACAGGATGGTGGTAATTGGTGAGCTCTCTATTTTAATTTTTGTTATATTCACATCACTGAATAACTTTCCATAGAGTTTCTCCGTGTTCAGTTTTATTATTTCAAGGTACTGCACGGGAACCTGATAGACTCTTGTGTACGAGATAGCAGCTGCCAAGGTGGCCATTGAGACCTCTTCGCACTTTAAAATAATTCCATCATCGGAGGAGGACACACACACGCAAGGCCAAATCAAGTTGCGATCCGGACAATTGTATTTGGGTCCGGGTGGAATGTAACCACACCAGGCCGGAATTGCTAGTGTTGCAATTACTGCTACCACTGCCCCTATCAAAGTCACACGTCTCGCTTCCATTTTCCTTAATCACAGGATTTAAAACTTGCATTCACCCAAATAAAGTAAAAGGTTGTTCCCAGCCGAGCAGTCCTTTACTCGTTCACCATCGTCAGAATGTATCTCCTCAGCGAAACCTTACATCAAGTGCATGATCACATAATGTCACATATTGATCACAAAGGTTGACCACTTCCTGGAGTAACAAACAAGAAAAATTACACTAAAAGGACACCTGAGAAAAGATAAGTTTGTACACAGCTATATCTACGTGTCAGTGTGTAATGGTAAAGTACGGTGAAAGGTAAATGTGCGCAGGCAAAAGTTGGTATTATAGTGGGTGGTAGTTGCCTTCTCATCACACGTTCGCCTAGGGCTTGGTATAATAACAATACATTGACTTCGCTCCAATAATATGATTCAACCTCACACTTTCAGCATACATCACTAACAGTTGAGGAGGCTAACTCTCAAAAATGGAATTTTTGCATATCTTCAAAAATAAGTGCCTATATGTGTAAATTGTATGCTCCTCCTGTGATACAGCTAGAGGAGGTGGAGATTGTATTACATTACAACTTACAAGAAAGAAGACATAGCTAATCTTCATGCATACCCTTAAAAATAGGTTGCGATTTACCACCGTGGACTCAATAAGCCTCAAAGAAGTTTGCGGTATAGCTTGGTTCACACCCCGACTATATCTCACCCCTACCTCCTTCTATTGAACCAAATTAAATTATAATATCACAATAAATGCAAACCAGTGTTAGCACTAAGCTGTGGCCAAGTATTTTAGCTTATCTGAATGTGGGTGAACACGACGAGTAATTTGAGACTCCGCATCTGCATATTATGATTCTAAATTCTATTGCTACGCAAACCCCAGCAGGCTTTGTTGAGTTGAGTGAGATCATATAAGTACCTACGCATCTACATACCCCCATGTTGCCTTCGCTGAAATCACCGTCTTGCCGGTTTGGTGAAATATGATACCACTTGTGTGCTACAATTTACATGTTCCAGAAGATGGAAGCATGAATTTACTGCACTGAGCAGATGTCACACACCAGCCGCAGCCTACCTACTGATGTGTCTGTGGATTTTGCATAACCACAATATTATCAGGAAAGGGTAGGTGTAGTAGTGTAGACCATAGGTTTGAAGCCAATATGAAACTTCGGTAATTTTTGCAGACAGAAGAGAAAAGGAGATGAAGGGGATGGATGGCATATGACAAAACTCCATTTGGTGCATGGAGTTTGTTTCATAACCCCCTTATATTCTTCTAATAATATTCATTCATTAGTAAACTCAAGAAGTACCAAAGTAGTCCCTTAAATCACATTGTAATCGCATCACGCAAGGCATCGCATGCACAAGTTATTAGAAGTGACCAAACTTGACCAAACCTATGATGATGTGTAGCTATAAGAAGGCTATGGTAGGTAAAGTGCTATGATCGTGTCGTTCCATCAATCAAAAGAAACTGGTAAATCATCATGCAGTAATGGCATTGTCCATAATAATAATCTAGCCAAATTGACTGAAGCGGCCAATTTGGAATTAGCACCACCCACATTACGGTATTTTTAGGAGACATACCACGCATCATGCGATGCCACAGAGATGCAAGAAAGATGCAACAGTGCATCAATGCATATGTCGCCGCACTTGATGTCAAGTCAAGTCATTTTGCACAAATCAAAAGTCCTATCTGACTGGCCCAGACCTTACAAGGTTGATTGATTATTTGTGCATTTCTAGGACCCCAACCTAAGTAATTTACCACTCCCTGACTAATCATTCACTCTACAAAATATTAATGCGCACATACGTTATATTATGTCGCGACATACACAGACTAAATATTATTACTGTGCGAAAAAAGTGTGCTGTGCTGAGAGACTCAGCATCATTTCATCACCATGTTCGTTCGTACTGATTGTGAGCATCCAGCTATTTTTGCTACTTTGTGGGGATACTTACTAAACTCATTAGCCTTCACTTTGGCGAACGTAAAAGTAAAAAAGTGTTTTCATGGAAGGATTCTGGTCGGGTATTCTACCAACAAAAAATCAAATGTTAGTAAAGTGACACGTGTGCTTTTACTACAAGACCACAAGAAAGAAAGATTTGGATGGATGGCCAAATGGTTATCAAACCTTGGAGTATATTCGCGATCACTCTGAATGACTCTGACTTTTGGGACAATCGGAACGAAAGTTTTCTAACGTTATTTCTCAAAATCGAAATTATTTCCAAACACCCAGAATGGCCGGTATTAATCCTGCATGAAAACCGAAACCTTTTCGCTGAAAATAACTGGTGGGTGTTTGGTGGGCTACATTGTTACATACCTTTGATGTTTAAGGAAATATGAAAGAAATTAAGCTGCATGGCTGCCATATAAGCAAATGCCGAATTGGGAATGAGGCTGATGCTGGTTATGCTACATATTTGGAAGATGAAAAGTTGAAAAGCTTTGGTTTTACGTGAATGCTTTTTAAATTTAAAATGCCCTTCCCATCAAATCTAATTTAATGACTTTGACATAAAAAAGTTAAAAGTGCACGTAGATGGACGTAACTGTCCATGTCTAATTCTGAAATTGGAGATTCCGCAGAGAACAAGGTCAGCCATGGTAAACAACAGTTAGGACGGTCCTCGCAAACATGCACGTTGAGTTGAATTATTATATAAGCATAAGTTGCTTTTTGCTCAAATACCTTTGAACTAAAGTGTTCCTACTATTATTCACAAATAGCTTCTCTGTAATACAATATTGTCGTGTCTAATCACAATCACATTGTTTAGCATCAATTATTATGGAAAAAATTAAAATTGACGAGAATGGTAAACGTAAGCGTAATTTGTAAAAACATGACTGTACTCACTTCCAACACTCGCAACAGTCCCAAAGTTCCAATACAAATGCAATAGCTAGTGCTCTATCTCTTTCTTATCATCTTACAAAATTATATAAGACAAATTTCTTGGGAGTAAGACCATGCTTTACCATCTTGCATGTTTATAGCACGACACTTGTAATAAGTATTAACCAAATAAGGTGTCGATCACTGTCGTAAATGCCAGACTTCACTTTTTCAGGTCACTCAAGTTCAACAGGTAAACACTGATTTGGTTGATGCAATGGGTAAAGAAATCCAATTCCAAGTCCATAAGGAGAGAAATTATTCAACGAGATCTTCCGTGTGGAATGGAATAGGTTTTATTTTCCAGTAGTAGAAAAATATTTACCTACCTATTTTGATTTATTGCTGCCTGCTCCCAAAATCAGCTTTTGGCGTATACTAATGTTATAATAACATTATTAAAAGTATCACTTGTTGCACTTTGCAATATACACGTTTCATGGTCTTAAATTCTTGTAACCCTTTCGATACATAATGTGTATCACAGAATTCACACAAGAAGAATGCAGATACCCTTACGCACGTCTTGCTTACAATAACAAACATACTATTTTTGAAAGTTTGAAAGAACGAAAGCGAAAGCTATATAAGTCGCCAGCCCCAGACCTTCATTATAAGAATACCTGCAGCGTATGCATAAGGTACTATATAGGTGTATATACCAACTTTTTTTACATCTGAACAGGTACCACATGCACTGCTAGTGTGCAACGCAAAACGCAAGATGTAAATCGTACAGATACCTTTTCCACATTAATGCAACTGTCAGGCATTTTTACAATGGCAATAAGAAAACATATTTAACCCTTTAAAGGAAATCAGTGCATCTGTAACTGCACTACACTTTGCTGTGTATACGCATGTACGTTCAAGTTAACATAAGACGTGTAGAAAGGAATGATGAAACGCATAATGAAAATGAAACCATAATAATAATATATTCAGGTATGCTGCCACACAAGGGATCCCTAAGACGTACGTCTTAATTCACAGTGTAAAGGTAGGACGGATTACTGATTGTGTTTTGAGTGACAGTGTGCAGTTCCGACCTGCAAATACCTTCGCAATGAATGCTCACTTGAGCCATCACGGGGCAGGGTCTAGTCTAGGCCCATATCGCCCAGATCACACTCCGCCCCAAGTTTCTTATTCTCAAACAAAGGTGTATAAACCATGGAATTATAGAAACAATATTATATACCTACTCACGATCAGCATTACGGCCTATATGGTAATTTCTTTTTAAATAGCAGCTTCTGATACTTCTTTATTGTTAGAAAGGTACAAGCTTACGCAAACAACGTTTCTTTAGCTATATCTTGGCTGTGCGCAGTCGAGAAATATTCTGATTCAACTGTATACAATCATCTTTACAATACATTTTACAACTTGGGTGGAGTCACTCTGTCAAAACATGAAAAAATTACTATACCAGCAGGCAATATGCTTTCATTTTACAATAGAGATGTCCTTAATCTATGCATTTTACCAAAATAGAGCAAATCCAAGGTATTTTACCTACCTAGATATATGCAACGGGTATATAGAGAATTTATTTCATACGTAGCCTTCCTTCACGCACCTTGGGTAAATGTATTGTATTTTTTCAAGATGCAACCTTGAATGATGAAAAATTGAAAATTGACGAACACGGAGAACCGGTTCATCGGTTCCGCGTCCCTGTCTGTACTATTCATGGTACATACTACGCAATGCAAGATGAAGTACGCAGTAGGCTCATAACCACAGATTTTATTGTGATATAAATATTCCGTGGAGAACCTCGGAGAGCGTACACAAAACACACGAGAAAATTTTGTATTTTCAAAAGATACGACATTCAAATCCCATGCCAAGGATGTTAATTACTATTGTTCATCCATGCCAATCGTCTGATCGACTCAGGTTGGACGATCCAGATCCAGCAGTAGAACTGGCGGAGCTCTTACTCTTACTATGTGATGAGGCACGATGATGGTGGTCAGTATGATGATGATGCACTTCAGGTTTAAATCCTCCCCGATCATGATGATCATCGTGATGATAATTAGGAATAGGATGATGGTGGTCATTATGATGATGCACTTCAGGTTTTAATCCTCCCCGATCATGATGATCATCGTGATGATAATTAGGATTAGGATGATGGTATGGGTATGTAGCCTTTCTCAAAGGAGCTTGGTGGTTGTGATGAGGAATATGAGGATGTTGCTGTTGCGAAGTATAACGATGTCGTTGATAGTAACGATAATGTTGAGTATGGTGAGGAGGATGCCAATGCGGTGCCCCACCATGACCGCCATGAGGGTGGGGAAAAGGAGGATGAAGAAGGCTCTTCTCTCTTCCAGGTCTCTTCCAGTCATGTCGTTCCTCGACTTTCTCATCATTGCCATCGTCGTCGTCGTCACTGCTCTCGTCGTCTTCCGTGCCACTGGATTCTTCACTTTCATCTTCTTCATCTGCTTTAGTTTTTCCATGCTGACGGGATGCAGGAGGTTGACGATTAGAATCGGTAACTTTGCTTTGGTCAATAATCCTTCCGCCTGGAAAGGAGTTTTGGATCTGGTTGAGTGTAGGGAAATTTGCAAGTCCTGAATATTGAACCTCATTTCCAAATGTTCGATTTACAACTGATTGCGTGCCTCCAACGTATTCCATTCCGGGGTTTCCATTAGGACTGAGATAGCACGGCGGGGCAGAACAGTTTACCATCGGTTTGAAACCACAATTAAGCATTGTTAACCACGGAGGGTGTGTTTTGGGCTCAATAGTGAACGTAACCTCTGTTCTGCAGTGCGTTTGTGGTTTAAATTGAAATTGGACACCATCTTCCTCTTCGTCGTCTTCTCCATCTTCATCAGAAAGCAAGTGGCTGCAAAGTTTTGGGAGGGGAATTCGAGGTGCTTGAAATGCAGCGCTGCGCATGGGAATTACTCCTATCTGACAAGGACTCCTGTAGATCTGGTTACGGTTAGGATCGAAGAAGTTACAACCGCAAGGATCATTGTTATTGTTATTATTGACACCCTGAACTTGTGGTTGTGTGGATTTTGCTTGCAATTGCTTTTGTACTCGGGGTTTCGACTTCGGTCTACGAGAACTACTTCGATGACCATGCTGCTTATAGGAGGTGGAGGAATGGGTAGATGATCTAGATGAAGGAGATGAAGAGTATGACGTGGTCGTGGGCGTTGTGTCCGATGACCATATTCCTCTTTGCTTGTGTAATAATAAGCCATCCTTCTGTTCTTTTCGATTTTGTCCGCGGATACTCACTTCACCGATTGCAATTACGTTTTGATCTTCGACTGAAAGAAGTTCGTCTTTATTACCAACATCGCCATACCCCTGACTCCTGACCCCTGGCGCCATGAGAGGCACACCTTGAGTACCGCCTTTAGTTGTCTGACCCATCATAATCATACAATGTCCGGTTAGGTGAGATTGGGGGTTTCAAAGACACAACTTGAATCGGGGAATTTTTGTATTCTGCCATTTTACATCAAATTTGAATTGTACACCATAGGGGGACCTAAACCTAAATGGCAGTTACACATTCATCATCACTCCAACGTACTGAATTTCGTGTTGGTTGTTTTTTATATCTCGGCAAGAATCCGGTCCGGTCCGGCATACGCAACGGTATCTTAAAAGCTTCAAATGTAATCTAAACTAAATTTGAAACAAATTGAAACAGTATTCGCCTTAGCTTAGGCCATACTTAAAGGCATATATGAAACCTAGGAGGGGAGGGATTTTCTTTGCAGGATCTTCAGATCGAATGAGTGAGTTATCATCAGTTATCATTACAAGCAACCATAGTCACAGTCACGGACAGGACCTTGATTGACGGCAGGCATTTGAACATGTTCCTTGATGTTCTACAACACTAATTCTATCTACCTACCTACCCTGCCCTGCAAAAATCAACGAGGAAATAAGGGTTCAGTTTTTTTCTGTCACCACCACTCCAAGTCCACTACCAACACCAACTACCACAGCAGACTAGACTGGGGAAAGATAATGTATGTTGGAATTTGGAATTAAATGTGCTAGTGCTGGTGTGGTTGTGAATGAAGGCTAGCTTAACCTAATTGTAAGGTTAGCATGTAAAAAAATGTTAAAATCACCAGAAAATTAATATAAGAAGGAGAGTACTAAAATTAAAGTAGGCATTGATTGACATGCATGAACATGAACACCGGGAAGGGAAGGTTGCAACTGTTGGAAGATACACAAAAAAAGAAAGTACCTATGCGGGTGGGACAAGTGGATATTAAATACATACATGAATGCCATTCTTATGGTTTGGTTAGAAGCAGAGGTGTGCGGGCTACCGGCTACCGGCTACCGACCTACTCTTGGGTCACCGGGCTACCGGGCTACCGGCTACCGACCTACTCTTGGGTCACCGGGCTACCGGCTACCGACCTATTCTTGGGTCACCGGGCCACCGGCTACCTGGTAGCCGGTAGCCCGGTGGCCCGGGGCCCCATAGTTTGGGGCACCGATTCTGGTAGCCCGCACACCTCTGAATGCGGGGGGTGGGACAAGTGGATATTAAATACATATTATATGAATGCCATTCTTATGGTTTGGTTAGAAGAACTACTAGAAGCTAGAACATAAAATTCTCTAGAGTTGATACTTGATTGATAAGATGATAAAAAGCAATGATGAGATTTTAGTGGGATCACACCACACTGACTTGAAGATTGAAACATACACGATGAACGATGATGATATTGATTTGATGATGCTGACTTGCTGACCAGCTTGGATTTATTGTGCATATGGGCATTTTGCTGACACGCGGGACTATTTCTATCTACTCCTGCCGAGCAAGCATAATAATAAAAGCATTCCACATTCTCCTCTCCCTCAACTAGTCATGAACACGATGAACGATGATGATGCTGCTGACTTGCTGACCAGCTTGGATTTATTGTGCATATGGGCATTTTGCTGACACGCGGGACTACTTCTACTACTCCTGCCTGCCGAGCAAGCATAATAATAAAAGCAGTCCGCATTCCCCTCTCCCTCAATAACACGTTGTGCTGAAAGAAAGCTGAGCTGATTGAGGATGTATGTGATGTGATGATGCAACGGAAAACAGAACATTGCTGTGAAGTATTTGAGTAGAAACTATGAAGATGATAAAACTGGAAATTAGAATTATACAATTTAGTTAGCCTCGCTCGTGTTCGTGTTTTTTTTTTATAAATATTATGTGTGATCAAGATCAAAGCGTCAAAAGCGTGTAAAGAAAGATTTGTCGGTCGGGCTATGTGCTATGAAGATTTATGTGGCAGATGATTGAAATTAGCGGAAGGAAGGAAGATGGACAGGAAGTTTAAGTTTTGCCCTAATTGTTCAAACTTGCTGTGCTTGAAATGCGCCACTAAGGGGAGTGAAGAGTTGTGGGTTCGGAAGTGCAAAGCGTGTCCATACGTCCAGCCCATTCAGAGTAAACACAGGTACCCAGCGTACATTGTTCAGGTTAGTAAATATTATGGAATTGAAATATTAATTTGAGTACAAAACGTAAGTATTTACAAAAAAACAAATTTTTTTGTTTGTTTTACATCTTTTATCTTGTTATTTGGTAGGAAGGTGAGGGGGACGAGGCAGATATCGTTGAAAGTTCGAAAGCAGACGAGTACCGACAAAAGACGGAAGTTCTCTGCCCACGGTGTACACATATGGAAGCTTTCTTCTATCAAATGCAAACCCGTTCAGCTGATGAGCCGATGACAACTTTTTATGAGTGTTGTAGCAAGCAGTGTAAGTACACGTGGAGGGATTAGATAACCACACCAAACTCAAACCGAAGCTCAAGAGCTAAAAACTATACAACTAGCAATACCAAAATCAGTTTCAATTTCCAAATCAGCAACGCCATTGATATCCAGCGATTAAGCAACTACAGGCCTAATCTCAACCATCAACCAATGGTGCAGCACTAATGGCCAGACGAGCAACCAGCACCTTGTTCCATCTACTTTCGAAAAGATCTGTCTCGTGTTCACCAATGAAGCTCCTCCCCATGTCATGTAGCGAAATGCAGGCTAACGGAATAAACGTTGTTGAACCATTAATGTCCGTATCTTCCAGCAATACGAACTGCGCTGCTAAGCATGGTGCACATATTATCACGTCGGGAGGACTAATAGCGACTCCAACAGACACCGTGTATGGAATCGCAGGTGACGCACAAAATGATGAAGCCATATCAAAAATTTATGAGATAAAAGGAAGAAACTCGTCCAAACCAATTGCCATTTGTGTCTCACAAATCGACCAAGTTTACTCATGGGGGAAGGTGCAGGTTCCACGATCATTGCTGGAAGACTTGTTGCCAGGACCTGTGACGCTAGTATTTGAGAGACAGGAGGTGCTAAACCCAGGGTTAAATCCGACCACAAACTTGATAGGAATAAGAATACCCGATCACCAGTTTATTGTAAAACTTGCCGAGTTTCATGGTGGGCCTGTGGCTCTAACTAGTGCTAATTTTTCAAATGATCCAAGCACATTAGCTGTAGAAGAGTTCAGAACTATGTGGCCCTCCCTCCAGTGTGTTTTCGATGGAGGGAGGCTGTCGTCATGTGAGGAAAGCGAAGCCGCTGCTAGAGCTGGCTCTACAGTGATTGACTTGTCACAACAAGGACATTTCAGAATCATCAGAAACGGCACTGCATATTCCCAGTGTGTCAATCTTTTGGAAAAGAAGTACAAATTGAAACAATTAAGGTAGGAGTACATCTATTGGGATTTTGGGGTGTTGTCACATGCATAAGATGGACTATCTGTTATATGTACGTTTTAAGGCGATCCGGCCGAATTGCTAGTAGTACGGGACACTGACTGACAAGTGTTTCCGCGAGAGATCCTCGGGAATTGTAACTATTATGAAGCGGCTCGGGTATGTGTCACATGTAAAATCCCTACCGAGTCTTCACCTAACCTAACGTTCCAACCATGGTACTCAAGCGCATTCTACAAGACCCTTACTTAATACTAGGATCACTCGGATCACTCTGCTTTATAATGCGCAATTTGCCCGGGTCGTCCTTAAAAGCGTGTAGGTCTCAAGTGTCATTCAACACCCGCACCCCAAAATCCCGGTAAGTGTCATCCCACCTCCTACAACAAAATTCGTAGTAAAGTATCCCGTGTAAGACGATATGCATAATATCAATGTATTTCCAATATTCCAATATGTTTGTATGATTTATTTGAGTGCATGAAATAAAATACATGAAATAAGTAGATATTCACTGATCATCACGACTTGACGAATCAACGTCACGAGAACCAATCCAGCAATGCCGGCAAGTGTCACGGCTCCTCCGATGTGGTAGCTCAAGCTCACCTTCCCCTCCCATATATAACCTCCATTTTCCTTCCTTCCCTGACATCGTGACATCCCCATTCCTCCTTAGTTCCTACCTGACCAATAACTTCTTTTTTTTTGTACCTACATGAATTCCTTTTCAACAAAAAACACCCATAATTAATCAATATGAGCAGTCGCAGCGCAGCCAGCCTTGTCATCAATCATGTGAAGTTTGTCGCCCATTGCCCCAAAATCACCGCGTCAGCCTTCGCGTCCCACTCAAAAAGTCTAACAACAAACAAACCTCTGCGCTGTACTCTCTCTCTCTCTCTCTCTACCTGCATCTGTCTGTCTACCTGCATTCTTCCAAGAAAAAAAACTACTAAAATTATTATTATAGCATTGACTTTTTCTTCTACTCCACTCCGCTCCGCATTCCGAGAATTTTATTTTGCCGAGGTGGCAAGGAAAATTTAATTAATTCTTACGTCTTTGCTATCATTAGATTTTAGAAAATTGGCGTAACTTATATAAATGTATTAATAAGATGTGGATGCATACAGAAGAAGAGTCCTAAACATTCTAAATTCCAGTCTAAAACGCATTTTCCCTATACTATTTTATTGTGATTGATCATTAATTTACAATTGACAATAAAATTGGGCACTGGGCCCAACATTTTTGTGACAGACACAGAAAGTATGAAGGAAACATGAGTTGTGGGATCTGATCTGATCTGATACGTAAATTTTGGAAGGATGTCGTGTGTTTGTGCCTGACAAGAATAATAATTATTTGGAAGGGTGAATGAAGTTATTATTACACATACATGCGACTACATATATGACGTAATTTGGAAATCGTCGGAGGGGATGATGTTTAGGTGCGACATGTAACACATGTGCGATCCATCCTCCCTCCGTTCCACTCCAAGTGTCGTTAAAAAAGTGAGAGATGTGTAGCAATAATAAGCAAATATCTGATCTGAGCGAAGTCTGCTCCGTTCTATTGCTGTGAAATGTGAATATAAAATTATGTTATCCATGATGGAAAATATGTCATAAAAAATAGCAATGAGTTTCGTTGTCAAATAGGAAATGAAATGGCTTTCATTTCTTGTCAATCAGGATTGGGAGGATTAGAGGAATGTATGTCTGCTCCTTTAAATAGCGGTTTAAAAAAATTTAATGTAAGGACCATATACATATAATGCACAGTATTTGCAACTGGAAATAGTTAATTATTGTTTTGGGTAGTATAGTGTACCCAATACTTTTGGTGAAGTGCACAAAAACGCGTTATTATTATCAGTTATAGTTCTATCTATATCTTCAGTTAGTTCGTATTGTAACCTCCCGGAGGTAATTGAAGGAATTACATTTTTATAAACATAATATTTGCTATTGTTTGCATTGTAGTATATGTATGCATTATGTACGTATGTGTGTGTATTTGGTAGAGTAAACATTTAATAATACTATATATTTGTTCGCAAATTGATTTCCGGTTTTCTTTCATTCTTCTCGTTCGCCATCTCCCACCTCTCTTTGCTTAATATCATAATAGTTCATAAAGACTGGATTTTAAAACTTACACTAGTTGCTGCTTGCTACTGTGCTGTCTGTTTGTCAATGATTTGAATGGCTGCTGTCTACGAGAGGAGGGTTTGTCAATAAAATCCGATATACATGGGGAAAGCGACATGAAATAAGAAGTACATGCACGACGGACGAGTGCCGTCTGCAGTCGTGTCAGTAGTAGCAAAGGCAAAGTTAATTTTCCCCATGTATGTTGGATTTCATGGATTAACCACTATTTTCCAGGATGGGGGCTACACCTCAGCCAAATTTCCCTCACGTCACCTCATTTACAAATACCAGTAATAATGTGTTTTAATATATTTTCAGAGGTGTTGCCAAAATGGTTTCTAAAACGAACGCATCGTCCTCTTCCTCGTTCTACTCGTCCTCCAAGCAAGGGGATCTGTATCACAAAATGAATGATTTCGTCATAAGTCGCACCCCGGACCAATCCCAGACCACTCGTTTCCTCCATCAGTTGATGCGTATTGCGATCGCGACAATTAGTCAAGAAATTGGTTGGAACTCGGCGCACCTATCAGCGTTGGATGTACTCTCCGATCTCACTGTCCGCTACCTGCTCCAGGTTGCAAAACAGTCCAAGAAATACACGGAGCATTACGGACGGACCCTGGTTAGCGAAGATGATATTGCGCTGGGCCTCAAAGATATGAACATATCAATTTCCGGTTTAGAAGAATATCTGCAAAATTTTGACTCGGTGCACATTCCCAAAGAGTGTCCTTATTTTCCAGTACCCCGAAAAACTGACTTGAATTTTCTGAGACCTGGCACTTCAGAGGTAGTATCAAGACCCGTTCATGTTCATGAGTACATGCCTCCTATGATTTTTGAAGAGGAAGAAAAGGAATCTGATTCTTCTGATGAGAAGAGCAAGTTAGGAATTACTGACATACAGATCAAGCAAGACCCGGATGGAGTAGACACTGAATTGGGCGATAGAAGACAAGAAAATGATATTAATGGACATATATCCATCATGGGGAACGGAATGTTGGTGCTGGAAGAACCATCTGCAGTTCCAGAAGTGGGCTCGGAACTTGTTGTTTCGGACCCCATTACGGAGGTCGAAGTGCAAACAGAAATTACCCCAGAGCCTGTAATCAACAACGATTTGGAAGAAAGCAGCGATGATGATATTGAACCCACATCGTCAAAAGTGGCAGCTGTCTTTGCTACTTTCAAGTCAACAAAGAAGTATATAAAAAGTTGAATATTTATTTTTGAAACACATTATTTAATATTCGCTTTCACTAACATTTTGGTTTTTGACGCTAGGTTGGAATCCGCCAGCGAGAACGCTGCTTTGAGGAGAGTTCGAAAAATATTTGAGGAGCATGGTCACCCGTTCAGAGAAGTCACTTCCGTGATAATGACAAGCTCCGGGTACTTGTCGGAAGCCCGTGAAGGTCGTTTACCGGACACAAAACCGCCTCCTTGCTTGTTCGAACCTGTCCTTCCCTCGACTGAGAAAAAGAAGAGGATACCCACAATGAAACGGATTTTGGAAGGAGCAAAGAAAGTTGACAATCGTCACTCAGATGATGACATGGAGGATGAAACACCACGTTTATTTGGGGTTCCTGATAAAATTACTACTTCCACATCTGATAAAGCCGTTGCTGATAATGACATCGTTGGAGCCAGCAGTACAACGGAACACGGCGGTGCTTTTGTAGAGGAAGCACCCCATCCAAAGAAATTATCCAAACATGAAAAGAAAATGTTGTCTCAAAAAGAGAAGAAAGAATTGAAGTCAATCAAGAAACTAAAAATAAAACATGAAAAACTTTCCCTTAAAAAGTCCTCATTCAGACCTGGTATTGACGCCATAAAGGAATTGGGATCAGACACAATTACGACATCTAAAGAGAGAAAGAACAAGTTGACCATTTTCACAAAGAAGCAGAAGTGGAATAGTATCAGTTCCCTGACTAGCAAAAAATTGGAGAAGCAAAAGAAGAAAGAGAAGAAATTTAAAATTAGAGAGTTAAAAATTCCTATCACTCCCCTTGAAGAAGACCCTAGTTTGTATGGTAAAACTTCAATGTCATCGGCAGTTGGTGCCACTACAGAGCCGATTGAAAGTGACGAGGACTTCACCAATGTAGACACTGCAAGCGGAAATTTGGCTGCCCCTCCAGCCCATATTACATCAGCTATCGCACATCAATCACTAACGCAAGAATCCATGCCTAAAAAGAAACTCAAAAAGGACTCAAGCAAGCTAAAAATTCCCCATCAGCTTCAAGCCTTGGATGCTAAGCATCAAAAGAAAGCCTTTAAACAAAGGGGAATGATATCACCAACTATGCTACCGCCGATTCCAAAACTAACCAAGGCAAAACTCGGAAAGCTTGCCAAGCGACCAATTGGTGTTACTGGCATTTCCACCATGAATGAGATTCCACTGAAGAAGAAACGGGGTCGTCCAAAAAAGATCTGGGACACGACGATGCAGACTGCTGGTGGTATGTCAGTACCGTTGCCACCAGGCCAACTTGCAACAATTGGAAAATCTTTGATGATTAAGGAACCTTCGTTAAAATTAGAGCCTCCACTGAAAATTATGAAAATTCGAAAGGAGCACATGGAACCTGTTCAGGATCTAGGTCCAGCTTTCACAACAAAGCCACCCTCAATTTCTCCAAAGGCTCCAGTTGTCAGTGCTGATCTCTTGAAAAGATTGCCCGCTCAACCTGGACTTATTCCCGATGTTTCCCCGGTTCCGCCCATGAGGTTCCCGAAGGATCTCCCACCTTCGATCTCAATAACACCTGCTGCAATTTCTCCACAAAAGGAAGCTACCTCTACATCCAGAAGTTTTTCAGGAGGTCTTCCACCTAACGTATGCTCCTCCGTCACTATCACTAGGATAGATATGCCACATCAACAAAAACTCGCTTCACCTTACGATGAGCCAGTGTCATCAAGTATAGGTCCAGGTCCACCCATGCTTACTGAGAAGAGAAGCAAAATGAAAAATGTACCTCCTCCACCCCCACTTCAAATTCCCATCCAAACCGAGACTGAGTCAGGGATTACAATTACGCCAATAATGATGGGAAAATCGGATCGTTTCGACATCCCCCCACCCCCTCCGCTCACAGAAAGACCTCCTCAGAGGGGAGAAAAGGCTTCCATGCTTGCTAAACTAGACGAAGAACTGAGCTCCAAGGAACAGCGAAAGAAGGACAAAGAGAAGCGGAAAGAGTTGAAAAAGGAAAAGAAGAAGAAGGCCAAAGACAAAGATCGTGCAGAAAAGAAAGACAAGGAAAAATCCGAAAAGAAGAAAAAGAAAAAGGAGAAAAGTGATTCTGGCGAGCCACCCGTGGCGGCGATACCAAAACTAACATTGAAATTGAGTGGGCACAGTAACACTCCAACCCCTGTCGATAGTCCGAATCCACCGCAAGTATTCGCAGGCTCAGACCATGATCAGGGCCCCCCTAAAAAGTTCACCTTTAAACCAATGGAAGAGAAAAAACGAACACCCAGTCCCGATTTGCACGTTGCACGGTTTTCGCCGTTGGTAACGAGACCACAAAAACCAGCTCGGGCTGCAAAAGCTCATGCTGCAGCTGCATGTGCTGCAGTGGCAATGGGTGCATCGGTCAATCAACAAGAGATTGTTTCCTTCCCCCCAGTCTCCAGAGAGAGTAATACTGGGGGAGGCGGAGGTGGTGGAAACCGGAGAGGGAGAGGAAGACCACCCAAAGGCGGTGCTATCCCACCCGCGGCATCATCATCATCAGCTTCCTCGGTTAAAGGAGCCAACAAGTCTTCCCTCACCCTCCTGGAAACAGAAACTGTTGGAGTTATGTTTGATGACCAGGTAAACCGTTTTTCTTCGTTACGCTATTTTAAAATTCACTTGGGTTTGCATGCCATTATGTACCTTGCTTTGCATGACACAACGGAAATTCTAATAGGATCCCATGAAAATTGAATCTTGTTATCGGCAATTATTATTATTTTATTTGTTTACATATTATCGACATTCTACTCTCTATCTCATAAACATGCTTCATCTCTTCTTTTCTTTTTTGCCACATATATAATTGCTCCTCATTTTATTATCACAATTATTATTAATTATATATTTTGGTTTGCCCAATCCCACTGGTTATGGTTCATTTTTTTAGCCAAAAATTTCATTTTGATGGATTTTTTGTTTTTTTGTAGACAGTATATTATTGTTTTCCGTTTTTTTTATTTATTTTTTTAATGAAATATAAAATTTTCAGTAGATTATATAACTACTACTACTAATAATAATATTTAAGTTGTAGTATTTTGTAGTAAACATATAGATAACTAGTTTTTTTTTTAAAAAAATAACTGATTGAAAGAATTGATATGTGATGTGAATTATAACTTGTACCTCCTATATCCTGTGTAATAAAGCCTTTGGGAACGACAACGAGGTCGAAATCGAGAACCCTATTGTTGGCAGTAAAACAGAAAGCCAGCAGGCTGAAAAAAGCTGTCAGGAAAGCTACAAGCCGACGACGTAAGCGTCGAAAAAGGAGTTAGAAAAGTAGAGTGAAAGATTTTGAATAGGAAATTGGAACAATTTGTTGAGGTAACCTGAACTGAATATGCAGTGCAGCACACCGATCCCGTGTCGGTGTCAGACGCTTAATTATAATTCACCGTAAATATAGTGTGTAATGAATATAGTAAGATTGACCCTTATTTTCTCTGCAACCACTGTTTCGTCTGCGTCACCACGCATCCATTTTTCCATTATCATTCAGTATTTCTCTCCTTCTATGTACTTTTAAACAAAAGAATGTTTCCCAGCACTTTGCTCTGTGTACACAGCAGCGTGAAACCAAGAAAAACGTTGTTGAACACCTTTCTTCAAAAACTTTCTCCTTTCCAGTACTCTGTATACTCTGACCTGACAGTGTATCCTCCAGTACGATATCTCTGTATTTATGTATATATATGCTCTTCAATTAGATGCTTCGTGATGGGAAAACTCGTGCAACAAGTGTATCTGTCTCTACTAATAATCTAGTAATTCTCCGTGCATACCTATGTATAATATATATAAATCATTTATATTTGCATGAAGTTATACCTACCTACAAGTGCATAGCCGACCATAAATAATTTATTATAACAGTACCATTAACTTGGACATTTTTGACGAATTTCTGGACATGATTCTTTGAAACTTGACTTATTTCATTAAATATGTACTTTCTATATGATGCCATGAAAATGTTCCAGTTGTTCACACGTGTTGTGTTGTTTGTATTTACAGGGCAATCAAATATGGATTTGTCCAGCATGTGGGCGTCAGG
This sequence comes from Dicranocentrus wangi, assembly GCA_036850665.1. NCBI lineage: Eukaryota > Metazoa > Arthropoda > Collembola > Entomobryomorpha > Entomobryidae > Dicranocentrus > Dicranocentrus wangi. Next base: position 27,716 of record JAANSN010000560.1, read on the forward strand.
ATGACGGAAGCCCTATGATTGGTTGTGACAGTTGCGATGACTGGTACCACTTCACATGTGTCGGGATCACGGACGCTCCAAAAGAGGAAGACTCGTGGTTCTGCCAACGCTGCAAGAGGAAGCAGAAATCCGAAGGAAAGCAAAAGAAGAGAAAGTAGTAGAGTTATAGGTACTAATTCACAGAGTAACTTTATGAACGTCAGTAAGCTAGAGTTTGGCTACGTAGAAATTAAAAACCGAATTAAAACCTATAACGATTAGCAGTTTTAGAGAAGCGCGACCTTTATGCCGGATTCACAAAACCATTTGATTGATAATTGGTTGGTGCATTATACAGTTTATGAATTGCGATATTGCGAAGCGTATAAAACCATATGTATTTATTCGAAATCCTAATTGCAACACCGGGGTCCCACTTTAAGTATGAATTAATACCAACAGAAAAAAAAGTTTATTAATTCGTATAAGGTCAGACGGGATTGTGGACAGTAGTTAGTTTACTGATCTTTACAAAATTGTGCTGGTTTCACATAGGGTTTTAGGAAACTTAACTTATTTATAACTTATATATTTCATAGTATGCTTTAAACGAAATACAATATATATAGCTGTTATAGTATACTTCAGTAGAATTACTACAAAATAGTTAGGACGAATGGTTTTACTACAACACACACATTGTGGAAAAGAAGAATATGAATAGCTAATTATTATTAGACGGGTTATTGTATAATATTATTATATTGACTCTTTGTATATATTGTATAATTTATGCGTGTAGTGAAATAATCCCAAAAAGAAACTAATTTATGGATATTTACCTACTTTAAATAAATCAGAGTACTTAAAATGCGCTAAGGGTCAAGTTGAATGTTGGAAACTACAGATATATGCTCTTTATTATTCGCCTTCATGATCGTTTACTGATTTTATCTGAAGTCTAAGCACGTATATGCACTCACGCACTCTCAATTCAGCCGGCATGATTACATTTTGACATCAACTTATTCGCCAAATTACTATAAAGGAAATAAGTTAATTGTTCATAGAAGTCTATAGGCTGAAATGCCGCGGAACATTAAAACAAATTACACTCTTGACCGATTTGCACGAAGCGGAGTATCCTCAAGCAAGACCCTCAAGGTGAATTATAAGGTAACCGATTCCTCCAAAAAACACAATGCATGTCGACGTCGGCACTGCTGCATCCACAGGGTATCTCAATGTTGGGAATAGGAACGGCTCTGGGAAGGATCTCTTACGTAATAATTCTGAAACTGTTTGAGTTTGGCTGATGAAAATTTACCTGTGTTACTCCTACAAATTGTTCATAGAAGTCTATAGGCTGAAATGCCGCGGAACATTAAAACAAATTACACTCTTGACCGATTTGCACGAAGCGGAGTATCCTCAAGCAAGACCCTAAGGTGAATTATAAGGTAACCGATTCCTCCAAAAAACAATGCATGTCGACGTCGGCACTGCTGCATCCACAGGTTATCTCAATTTTGGGAATAGGAACAGCTCTGGGAAGGATCTCTTACGTAATAATTCTGAAACTGTTTGAGTTTGGCTGATGAAAATTTACCTGTGTTACTCCTACCTGACGATATTATCCAGGGCAATACGGAAACGAATAGGACTGATAAAACTGTGGTTGTAATGGAATATCTATGAGCCGAGTTTTGAAATCCGGTGTGCTGCAAAAGTCCATCCCCGCCCTAATGTCACTTGGGAGTTTAATGGCGGAAGTTTAGCCCGACTACATGACCATGACGGGGCTAATTACGCATTCAAATCAACATGCTGATGATGAACATTCCAACAACAAAAGCTCCGCAAAGGAAGTCAATAATCGTCAATATCCTCCTGATGATAACGTTTTTCATGGGTTGACTTAAAACTGCCGAAATTAAATAATGCGTTTTACGGACGGCTCCGTTGTAGAGCGGAAAACAGGCATGGATAGGCTACTTGGGAAATGGAACTGATTCACAATGCAAATTCATCCATGTTCATGAAGTTGGTCAGAGGCACTGGGGCTTGCATCGTGCCCCTCGTTGGCATCCTCCTTTTAAAAACGGTACTTTGGCTTAAGGAAAGGTAAAAGGAGAAAATGTATGAGAAACTACCGGCCCGAGATTTAGAAATCATAAACAAGTTTAAAAAAGGGTTTGCTCCACCATCCCCATCTTCCAGTCTTGCACCATCAACGGGAGTAGTGACTGGCTGTGTTGCTGCGATTGAAATTAAGGTAACTGCGGACTGCGGACGAAGACGAATGTGGCGCCGGGGCTAAAGGCTAAAGGCAAGAACTAAGTTCACTTGACCTCCAAAAGCGTGGTGGAGGGGCATCTACTCCAGGTTCGGTGGCATCCGTTCACATTTTAAACACTATATTTTCATGGGAAAATTATGTTCCTTATGATGATAAACTGGAGAATTCCAGTCAACATTTCAAAGTTGATTTCGCCAAATTATTGAGAATGGCAGCTACGGAATGATTTTCGCTGGCAAAGTGCGTGCAGTGGTCCTCCGTGCAGAACGCGATGATAATTTCATGTTGGAATCCATTCTAACGGAACTGAAAATCTTGGCAAGCTCACCCAAAGCTCATGAACATATTGTGAATTTAAAGGGAGCTTACACAATATGCTTTATAAACGGCAAGCTTATGTTTTCGTGGACTACCGTGAAAATGGAAACCTGGCCAATTTCATTGATCTCAACCGGCAATATTTTCACGATATCTTCAGCCAATCTGGAATGGACGGGAATTTTTCTGACACCGGCGCAGGGAGTTCGTCAACAAACTACAATTTAGTAACAGTCCCTACTTGTATTACACCAAAAGAAAATGGAAAATCAAAAGACGGCAGTATTGGGATTATTGCCACTTTCACCGTAAACGGAAACGGACAACCCTTTCCGGATGTTAATGAATCTTCATTAGTAGCGATCAATATCTGTAAACCCGCGGCGGAGACATACAATATAAAACTTATGCTCGCTTGGGCATGGCAAATAGCTGATTGGGATGAGTTTCCTTCACGAAAACCGAATTAGTCATGGGAATCTGAACACCGAGAATGTGTATTTGACACGGAAGCTATCCGTTAAAATTGGAAACATTGGGTGTCCACCTTCGGAATCTCGTGCATACATTGACGATACGACAAAGAAATGGCTTGCTACTTGCTATCCCTCACTTTGCGTATGAGACCTTCTCGAAAAGGTCAGATGTCTGGAACTATGGACGCATATTGTGGGAGGTTTTCTCGTTGAGATTGCAACAATGTCCTGACAAACGGACAGTAGCAGACTTTTTCTGAAATCACGTTGATCAATCAGAAGATGATGAAGGAATTGCGGTTCCTGCCTGACTATGCCACTCCGGATATATTTGAGGTGCTTATATGCAGTTGGAACGAGAACAGAACCCTATCTCCAGAATTTGATATTTTCGAACTCCGTTTATTTTTGTAAGCCGAATATTATTATAGTAGAAACATTCTACAATTTCCTTTTAATATTCCCTTATAAATGGCTCGCCGACTACGGAAAAGCAAAGCATGTATTTGGAAAGTTGAGTTTTATTTAGAAAAGGAAAATCTCTACTTATAATATTGATACCTCTGACCGAATCCCTCAGCCATTTTAACGTGAAATCTCTCACGGATCACCAAACAGGGATAAAGTTCAGTAGGACCGAAGGTTCTTTAATACCAATCGAGTCCCTGAGAACAATACGCTAAGCTAATAATCATAATTATCATAACTAAAAATTCGGGTTTGACTTTAAATTAGGGTATGCAAATATCCCTTACAACCCGTTAATAGGTACTCTGTATGAATGTTAGCTTGCATACTGATCGTCGTGGAGTGAATTTAGGCATTAGGTGAATGGGTATGGGTACAGCCTCAATGAAAATCGGAATCAACAGAAAGTGACCAATGACCAACGCTAGAAAAATTCCCTCTATTGTTAGAAGGTTGTGTGAAGCGGACAACGGGTTCGCATGTATTACCATTACCATATTTGCATAATACCAATTACCATTACATGTAGTCAACCAACCTCCGCTTATGTAGGAGGATGATTATGATTAGGTTAAAGTGAAACCTACAAGTATTCCATAGTAGCAACGGTTTAATGCTGAAATTCATCATTACAATATCATCTACATTCATAACCCTGCATAAGTACTATCTACAATTCTTCTATATCTAAAACCTCTTTAGCCTTTATTTGCCCGGTGAAAGCGACTAGCCACGGCCACGTGGCCAGAAGCCGTACCTTGTCTCAGATAATTGCAGAAAGTTNCGGCCACGTGGCCAGAAGCCGTACCTTGTCTCAGATAATTGCAGAAAGTTTAGAAAGATATCGCGAAACGTCTCGGGTAGAGTTTAGTAGTCAAAAAATGCTTTTCTTAACATCTGACTATGAGTTACATAGAGCATTTGCCACGTCCTTGACAGATCTGCGATGATAGTGTAGTAAAGAAAATGTAATATGGGATATAAAACGACAATTAATTATCCATTCTCATCCTGTGTATTTTCCAATGACAAAGAACATTAGATCACATAATGTACGTTAACGTAGGTATTCACATTTATAGCATGCTGTGCAGTGAGTATATTATTATGATATGGATGATGAAGATCCTGGTATGGTAGCGAATCGGAATAAAAGACTTTCATGATTGATACATACCAAGTACCTAAGTGCTCAAGTTTTAACATGGATTGTCTGCTTTGACTTCACTAAACTCTTTACAAGGATACAATAGGGAAATGTGTATATCAGGGAAATCTGTGTATATGTTCTTCTATTACTTTTGCGAGTGCGATATCTATGAAACTGGATAATATGGGACGGCTGGGGGACCAAAGTGATAAAAAACACGCTGAACACGACTCAATAGTGCGGCGAACAATCATTACATTCGTTTTATTAGATATTTCAGTAGTAGCAGTTAAAACAATCCTAATTTTAGCATGTGTCACAATATTTACAAGTTGTCACGTTGTTGGAGCACAACTCTGCTCCTCTCGTACCGAGCCCCAGCCAAACTCCACTTCCATCAGAAAAGACTGGGAGAAAGCCTGTGACAGTAGTTTTGTATATTGCATGAAAGACAAGCAGGGCTCCCCCTCACCTGCAAAATGCCCAACCAAACTCGTGTTTTTTCCGGAAAAACTTAAATGTGATTTCCCAGAGAAGTGCTCGGCATCATCCCCTTCCTCAACTGAAAGCAGTAATGCTTATCCCAACCCTGTTGAAACGGACGCAGAATGTCCCAAAAAATCCTGTGGGCTGTATCCTGGAGGTGAATGTAACGGGTACTTTATTTGCTCAGGCGGTATAAAAATCCATAAGACATGTTACGGCACGAACATTTTTGACGTTAAAACTAAAGAGTGTAAGGACCGTCGACAAGGAAAATGTTGGCAGGAGATGAATATCATCACACCTATTATAGAAGAAATCAAACCCAAACCTCGAACGGTATGTCCGTTTCATGGAAATATTCCTACGGAGGGTGCTATCGATGAAGCAGCCAGCCCAAAGAGTGATTCAACGGGGATTGTGCTGGCTTCGCCACAACTGACCAATTATGGAGAATGGCAAAAGTGGACGTACTGCTCCAAAGGGTCGTACATCACGGGATTGTCAATGTGGAGGAGGAGCACGGACGTAGATGGCAAATTCGATCATGCTGGCATCGTGAGCTTCGGCACTCGAGTGAGAAATAATTTGAAGATTTGACGGTAGTTTGAAGGCGAATTTTAATACAGGATGCAGACATAATATGTATATTAACACTTCAGTTTTTAACCAAGTTGCATTTTTTTCGTCAGTGTGACAATCCTGTGAAAAAGGGGAAAGGAGAAATCATTGGACAGTACTCACCGGGCGCACCCGACGACAAATGGTTTAATTTCCTTAATTGTGACGAAGGTGCTGCCATTGGCTTTCAATTGAGTCAACAAGATGACCAAGGATTGACTGGTGACGATTTGGGGACTGATAACGTCAAAATGTATGCAACGTAACGTACTACTATTATGCAATTAGCACTAAAAACTCCGTGTAAGGAAAATTAATGATTTTAATCGCGAGTACATACTGAAGTCGAAGTGCTAAAGTAAATGTACTGGAAAGTGGAAGACGTATGTGTCCGTAGTGCCCCTATTAATTTCTCATGAAATATTTGCTGTAATATATCATTTCTTCAGGTTTTGTAGCTGCGGTAAGGAGCTTATCAAAACCAAACCTTACCATGAACCCAGGCCAGAATTCATAAAGGTTGGTGGCCACCGTGGAAAATGGACAACTGAACTGTAAATGCCGCAACAACAATGTTCCATGTTTGCAACTTCGTTGTTTGTTTGGTTAATTGAAACATCTAACAACACTAACCAAAATATTTCGTCGTTGTAGATTCTGTAAGCCCAAGCAATCCGTGTGTGGATTTCAGACACAAATGCACAAGTGGAAGAGAGAGAAAGGTAATAATATCATCACATTTTATCGTGACGGTTACATACGGTTAGTGTGCAATAGCTGTCGCTGTCTGATTTTCAAAGTTATCAATTTGGAGAAAATCGATCGGGTGGGAATGGAAGCATTCAAACTGAAATGTTGCGACGTGGACCACCCAGGCGTGTGTGTTGTTCGAGAGGAAAGAATGTTTTTGCAAACATGTGACAATCGAGACTCGGAGATCTTACGACGTTGCCCATTTAATGCAACTGTGGGAATTGACTACAACTTCCAAAAACACGACAAAGCGATAGCATTTTATGAAAGTATAGGCTTCAAGATGGAGGAATCACTTCCCAAATTGAAGTCTAGCGTGCAGGCTGGTGTAAGCTGTGAGCATTACAGCAATGGCTCATGTGCCTATTCGTGGACTTCCCCGGAGCCAAGAATTTTCAATGTGGCACAAGTCGAATCTGGACAGATCAATGTCAGATCTGGCATTCATGTCAAGTTATTTCAGATCGTGGCATCATGTGGAGTTTTTAGCATTCACACCAACAAACTTATCAAAGTCCGTCAAAACATGAAAGGCCAAGATTTACCCGATGATCCTGTGATTTTTTAATTTTGTTAAAAATGTATTGTTGGATTTGTGTTTCGAATAAAACGTGTTGATGAATATATAGAAACTAACCAAATGACATTAAATGGTTTTTCAATGGTTAATGATGCTGGTGATATTAAATACTGGGGCTTAATTGATGCTGTTTTGGCACTAATTCACTATTTAACTGCTGGCAATTTCCGTAACTCACAATACTGTAATAACCATAAAACCTTTGGAGTTAAAGTTAATCCTACATGAATATCACGGTAATGGTGCTGTTAACTAATACATAATTTACATCAACATGAATAATATAATTTCGTCTGGGTGTATGTCTAGGTATCGAAATTGAGCCTTTTAGGTAGTATAATCTCAAGTTGGTGAAAAAAGTCTGTTTAACAATGGGAGCTCAAAGGCATCATTCAGCCTTTGGTGTTCCACTGTCAACGTGGAGGAGTCTCAGCAGGGTGACATGCTTCACAGACTTGTACAGACTATCAATGGAATTCCTCCTTATCGTGATTACGATACTTTCAATCTCAGTAGACAACAGCTTGTGCAGGGCAGCTTACACGCAGCGAGACATTGATCGGGAGTGTCGTGATTTGGGAGAACAAAGCAGTATATCAAAAATCTCTCTACCTGGCAGCTGTAATTCCTTTGCCTATTGTCTCGGACCATTTGCGGAGCCAGCGCTTTGTCCACAAGACTTTATTTTTAGCGTGGACAACCAGGAATGCTCTTTGGGTTCCAAAACGAATTGTCGTACGTAACAAATATTATGCAATCCATAAGGCAAACATTAAAAAAATTGCTAATGATGTATTCACGTGATGCATACTAGTATTTTAATATAACTATAAATTAAAAACGTGACCATTTCTCGTTACCCGGTATAAGATGGAACGAATCAAACGGACAACGAGCCAAACTGCCCACCAAAAACCTGCGGGCTAATTCCTGACCTGTTCCAGTGTTCCGCATATACACTGTGTGACAAGGGCAGTGCCCAGACGAGGCAATGTGCGGGTGACTTGTCATTTGACAAACTGAGTCAGACATGCTCAGCAAAAGCTCAGTGCTTCCAAAAAAATGAGGCCGTACAAAAATACACGTTGAAAGTAGAAGGACTGGATGAGGCGAAAAAGCGGGCTAGGAGTCAAAACTTTGACCACTTGTGTGCGTCCTTTTGGAAAAACTCTGTAAACAAGGTTCCACATCCGAAACATTGCCACAAATTTGTGTACTGTGCCCAGGGGAAGGCAGTTATTGCAGGTTGTCCTGGGGGTCTCGTTTACAATCCAAAAACGTCGGATTGTGATTTCCCTGCAAATGTGCCATCCTGTCGTACGTTGAGCGAATGATCAAAATCTATCAAATATTAAGTAAAATAATAATGATTTAGAAAATGCATTGCATACAAGCTAATGAGTATAATGTGGTGGTTTGTATAGAGGCAAATTATACAATCGACGAATGTTTATCCAGACCGTGTGGTATATATGCGACCGTGGACTGTAATTCCTACGTGATTTGTAACGACGGTGGAATGAGCCGGAAAGTGTGTCCGAAGGGTTTCAAATTTGACACGGACACGATGGAATGTCAACCCGCAGTTCAAGCTCGTTGCTGGGATGTTCCAGATCCATCCCGGCTAGTCCATAGGCATGACTCAAAATTAGGACGAACCGCTAGCGAGAAGGGAGAAGAGGAGGCCGAGTCCCAAGCCTTCATTCCCGAAAATGGGAAACTGAAAGTGTGTCCCTTTCACAAGAAGGTCCCGTCAGAGCCTAACGAATATGGCGCAAATAGCTCGGTTCTGTTCAGCCAGAATATCACGAATTTTGGGGTGTGGCAGAGTTGGAAGGAGTGTCCTCCTGGAATGTATGTCAAAGGACTGCAAACTTTTAGACGGGTCGTTTTGAACACTGATAAATGGGATGACACATTGGGTACCGACCACGCTGGGGTCACCTCATTGGGTCTCTTGTGAGTAATTATAGAAATATGCTTATAAGGCGTGTGCCACCTGGTCTTTGGTTTGCGTTTTTCAAAATGGTTTCTTTGGGATGATTGTCAGATGCGTCACACCCGAGCAGAGGGAAATTGATCAGAAAAAGGTCATTTCAGTGGTTTCTCCAAACTTGCCCGACAGACCATGGCACAAGCTGACGTTCTACGAGTGCGAAGCTGGCACAACTATTGGCTTTAGGCTTAATCAAGTCCCATATGTCGCCGGAGAAGATAATATTGCGTAGGACATCAATGATGATGCAAATTATGAAACTAATGTTAAAATTTGATGCTTGACCATTATAAGTTTGTATTTGGGGATTTTTTTTTATAGAACGGACATGGTAAAGCTGATTTGCAGTTGTGGACCACCGGTTGTTAAGCCGTACCAACACGGAGAGTTTAAAGAACTTTCCGGTATTCGAGGAGAATGGACTGAGTCACGGTATGTAATACATAATATTTATACCTCGTAGCATATCCCCACTTCCAAATAGCAAGAAGTTTAAAGTAGCCCGTAATTTTTTCCCCCAGAATTTGCCAAAGTCGACAAGCAATTTGTGGATTTCGAGCGCAAGCCCATGAATGGATAGACAGTATGCTTATATTCAAGTATTTCATTCTTAATTCCATACTTCATTCCAGTGAATCGCATTAGTAAACAAAAATAATAATACCATCTTTTGTAATATATTCAAAAAACAGAGGTGGATCTTGCAACTCACGACAACACGTAAGTCAAAGTGGTTCATCATCAGCTTTATTGGTATCTAGTCTGTACCATAATATATATTACATATAACGATGCTAAATGAGAATCAAATTCTTTCAAATTCTAGTGGTATTAACAACATATACTTTCGCTGCTGCGACGTGCCGAGTCCAATTATGAAATACGTGCCGCAAGAAGAGCCTCGACTGGTGACCACATTGGATAACAGCAAAGGATCAGACGACAAATATTTTGAAATCGAAATTACTGTGGGATTGTCCTACCATGAGATTACCATTTGGGAAAGGGCGATTCAGTTTTATGAAAGCATTGGATACAGTATATTAAGCTTGAAGCGTGTCATGCAGAAACAGTTTGCAAGCAATGTAGCCTGCCAAGGTACCAAGTGCCTCTATAACTGGAAATCCACAAACATTCCAAAACGGATTTGGGACGCGCCCGCTACAGAAAAAAAGCAAATTTTGGTTCCAAAGCAGAAAAAAATGGACATTTATCAGATTGTGATTCGTGCCGGTCCATATCTTGTAAGAAGCGACGGTATGATGCAAGATGAAGTGGAGGCAGCAGGCAGTGTCCAGAAAGTTGAATTTGTTGCTGTGATCTTGCAACAGTCAGCGAGCATGTCAGGTGTGACGGCAATGATTACCGGGGAAAACCTCGGCGAGATTTTAAATCCGATGCCAGAGCCTAGTGGAAGCACCACGGTGTGTCCCTATATTGAGCAGAAAGAGGTTGGCAAACCTTTGAAGAGGGATGCTGATGGGGATATTCTAGCAAGTCCAAAGGTAACCAATTGGGGAGAGTGGCTGCCCATGCAACAATGCCCCCCAGGAACGTACGTGTTCGGAGTGGCTGGTCATCGAGCGTTGGCAGAAGGGGCTAAAGGAGAGGTTGATCAAGCTGGAATGGCAAGTTTGGCTTTTCTTTGTCAATCACTGGACGACGAAGACTGGTTCAGCTATCTGACGTTCAGTGCTCCCGCAGTTCCTCTTCCCGATTGGAATGATACACTATTTAACACATGTGATGAAGGTGTCACCATTGGATTTCAGATGAATGTCTTGCCAGACCAGAAGCCCACCAACGGGGACAATATTGCGTATTATTATTATCAAATAAAAAATTAATACGTGTAGTTTAAGTTGAATGTGTATGTATATAGGATTAATGCAACCCACAGAGCGTTAACTAATTTTGTTAATGATTTTGTTTTGTGAAGGACGGACAACGTCAAACTACATTGCAGCTGCGGGCCCAGTCAAGCAAATCCATTTAATGATCCCAAACTAAAGTCAATGGTAGGCAATAGGGGCAGCTGGGGACCTGTATGCAAAAACAAAACAAATTAATTCATTTTAACTTCAATGCACATTTAACTTGAATGAATGAACTAATTTCCACATTCGGCAATTTTAAGGACAAGTTCTGCGACAGACGACAAGCCATTTGCGGACTTCAGGCTCAGATGCAGGATTTTGTAAAGGGTGAGTGCGTAACACTCCTGTTTATTATGCTATTATAAACACGATACATTTGTGATCCACAGAAGTCATGTTCAGTATTGTTTTCCTGATGTGCACAATGTGCTTAATTGCCTATATTTCCCTAGTGTATAACCCGAGATACGACAATACGGGCCTGAATCAAATTCGCGTCAAATGTTGTCATGTCCCGTCACCCGTACTGAAGTTCAAATTGGCGGAGCAAAGACTTTTGCTAGTTACCCTCGCCGACTTGCTCAATTCAGATCCTAAAAAGAAAGAGAAAGAAGCCATCTTGATATTACCGATTGGTACTGAAATGGATTCTTCAGAGGAGGCCGAACGACAGGCTAATTTTTACGAGAGCTTGGATTACGGTTTAGAATCAATTATCGATGACCTGCAAAGAGCGGTCGGTGTTCTGGGACAACAGTGTCCTAAATGTGAATATAACTGGACTGAGCCAGAACGAGCTATTTTTGCTCAGCCGTTCCTCCATAAGGAGCCTGTTAGCGTGCCCCTTATTCACAAAACGGTGGAGTATTATCAGATTGTGGCAAAACTGGGCTACTACACTGTCCGAACAAATCAGTTTGTGGTGGTATGGCAAACGAAGAAAGGTAAAAAGAAGGAAAAAACTTTTATTGTGCAGCCGTCAAGACGAACTGCTCTGAAAGGCGGTGACAAAGGCCGTTCCTTATTTGACGACGATGACGATGATTTGGATGAGGAAGGAAAAGCACCTCCCTCACCACCACCACCGCCACCACCAACACCGCCACCACCAACACCGCCGTCTGAACCAGTGGATTCACCATCAACGTCATTGCCACCACCGCCACCCCCGACACCACCCCCACCGCCACCATCACCACCACCACCGTCATTATCAATGTCATCACCACCCCCACAACCACCATCGTCATCATCATCAGTATCCGTGCCGCTTAAAAAGCCACTCCCGACGAATCGGGATGTGAATTTACTCGACTTTGATCTGGATACATCAACCGAATGCAAATTCCACGGTAAATCTCCGGCAGAAAAGACAGAGAAGCCACTGGAGGGAGAGGGAGTAATAATAATGAGTCCAGAGATCACCAACTGGGGCCAATGGTCAGAGTGGAAATTTTGCCCAAAAGGAACTTTTGTTACAGGAGTCACAGGATATAAGGAGCTAATTGAGACAATCAATGATGGTACAGATAGAATTGGTCTCATGTCAGTAGGATTCCTGTGCCAGAATCCGATCGACGACACCAAAAAGCTGAAAGACGAAAGGAACAACTTTACAACTCTGATATTTACTCCGGAGGAGCAATGTTCCAGACACAAATGGAGGAAATGGTATGGTTGTCGACCAGGAACCGCAGCAATTGGCTTTCAGACGAACGTCCAGGAAAATCAGGGAAAGGAATACGATAACGCGGCGACAGATAACGTGAAGATTCTGTGTAGCTCTGGAAAGGACCGTGTGAAACCCTATGACCTGTATTCCTATGCGGAAAGAGGAGGGAATTTGGGCAAATGGACACAAGAACAAGCATGCAGTAAGGTAATCATTAAAGTCTATGCATTAGTATTATTGCTACAAGTTTGCTTGAGTTGAAGATATGCGTGACAGCGCATCCTTTATCAGGAACTCTATACGCAACTATATTACCTATGTCTGCTTTCTATGAACAGGGTCAAGCAGTTTGTGGAGTCCAGGTTCAGATGCACAAGTTTTTGTCAGAGGTCAATATTCTAGAACATGATAATACAGGTATTTTGAATGAGAAGTAGTAAATGTACTGAAATGCCTGAAAACAAGAATTGTTGTCGTAAACTGGAAGCTGGAATGAATCCAACTAAACGTTTTAAGCATTTCAGTATTCTAACAAAATAAATCCACCTAATATTTCACTAATTGCACCTTCATACCTGAAACTGCTTATATTCCGTTTTTTGTAGGTGTCAACAACATCAAAATGCAGGTAAGGCTAACAAAATGTCATATTATTGGCTTCCATTAATACAATAGCTTGGTGCTCATTTTATCCCACCGTGCCCCGAAAATTTTTCCTTATAGTGTTGCCCCATACCTTCTCCAGAGCACGATGTGCCGAAAACACGACGAGAACTGGTCATGGAAATGGACCGTATACACGAGGACCCATCAAACGTGATGAAATATACGATAAATCTGGAAGTGGGTACGAAGCTTCGGACCGAGAACATATTTTGCTTTTATAACAGCATAGGCTATGAGGTTCAGAGGCTGCAAGGTGAGCTGAAACCGAGAGTGACCAGTGAAGGTGCGGTTCCGTGCACCACCAAAAAATGTGACATAAACTGGGCCACCGTGATACAAGAGTGCTTCGCAGGACCACAGTGGGCATCTGCCACACAGACCATTACTGGAGGAGAGAGGATTGTCACTTACCAAGTTGTTGGCGACACCGGCCCCTTTGTCATTAAAACGAATCGATACATCCAGATGGTGTACGATGAAAATAACGAAGTTACCACGAGATATTACGACATTAAACTGGCCAGCAGTCCACATCTCCGGTTTCATATTTCAGACGCTTTGGAGATGCGTCCAAACACCCCGTCCAACTGTCCCCCGCGTCTGGATGCTGATAGCAAACAGTCAGCTAACAGGGAAAAGTCGAAGGATAACATCATTTCCAGTCCAAAGATCACAGGTAAAATATACGCAGTACACGAAATTATACCCGATGATATTTATATATTTATATAAGGTGCACTGAAATAAAACTGAATAGACTGGGGCGAATGGCATGAGTGGCAGCAGTGTCCACCTGGAACCTATATTACTGGAGTGCAGGCTCACAGAAGAGCTTTCAGTGAAGACGGAGTGGATCACGCTGGTATGATATCTTTCGGCTTTCAGTGCTCCCTCCCCACTGGGCAACCCAAGGCAGAATTTGGATTTGTCACAAAAAAGGTGGAAGAGCGAAACTGGACTGTGAGCAGCTACTTCAATTGCAAGGAAGGCTTTGCCGTCGGTTTTCAACTTAACGTCCTGGAAGACCAAGGCCCAGCCGACGATATTGCGTAGGACCTGATTTTTTTTTTCAAAAACATGCTCCGAACTTTGCTTTTGCTAGTTTAAAATTATTGCTCGTTATTCAAATTCGATTTCCTTAGAACGGATAACATAAGATTGTTTTGTTCATGTGGACCTCCTGTCAACAAGAAATTTGATACTCCCGATTACGCCATGTATCCTGGTGAAGGACGTGGCTCATGGTCTCAGCAAAGGTTTTATATATATCTTCAGAAATTACTCCTCTCTCACTAAATAATTGCCGTAATTTCATTGTAATTCATTCTTTACTCACCTTTCCATGCTAGAATGTGCAAGCCAAGGCAAGTACTGTGTGGAGCGCGTGCTCAGAGTCAACCGTACATCGAAGGGTCAGGTATGGAATTACATATAGGAAAACGAAAATCCTTAGCACTATATATATGTAATGTAATTTTATATTTTTTGTTCGACAGATGTCAACCTCGAACTATACGATAATACAGGTAAGTAAATCCTTTTGAATTCTTTCCCTATGCTTAAAAATCTTATCTAGCAGCTTGTCGTAATTTACATTTACTGAGATTTATTTATTTGTTTTAATTATTTACAGGCATTAATAACATCGAGGCAAGCATATATTTTTCATATGTTAATGAGATTTCATAAACCACACTCCAGCCAAACACAATGAATTACTGAATATTGCAATTCCTTGTAGATGCGCTGCTGCGACGTACCTTCAATTGGCGAATCTTGTATCCCGAAGGAGAAACGTATTCTCATTGGAACATGCGACAACACAAAATCCAATGCAGCTGGCACATGCGAATTTGAGAGCTACATTGGCACGATGCTTACAAGCGTTCGAGACAAGAGGATAATGTTTTACGAAGGTCTCGGGTTTGACATAAACGCAGAAGTGGTAGCAGAGTCGCATAACATTATCACGTGTCCCAAGTCGACCCCTTGCGAATATCCGTGGGAGTCAGCACCCTCCTCCGTGTTTGAAAAAATCAAGCCAATCAACAGGACTGTGAAGATTTCTGCGAATTCCAAGATTGAACTACACCAAATCGTTGGCGAGTGTGGTTTCGTGCATATCAGATCGAATCGATATATTTTGATAGAATCCACCAGCTCGACGAAGAATGTCACCACCTGGGACGTCACTGAAGAAACGGTGACATCTATAGGGCGGACGATTGGAGTGAAACCTC
Source organism: Dicranocentrus wangi (assembly GCA_036850665.1). Taxonomy (NCBI): domain Eukaryota; kingdom Metazoa; phylum Arthropoda; class Collembola; order Entomobryomorpha; family Entomobryidae; genus Dicranocentrus; species Dicranocentrus wangi. Next base: position 43,294 of record JAANSN010000560.1, read on the forward strand.
CAAGGGATTGTCCCTTTCACGCAAAACAGTCAAGTGAAGTTGTTCCATGGGAAGTTCCAGGAGTTGTCCTCTCAACTGTGTCAAGTCCTTCGGCAGTGTTCTCAAAGTGGGCAAAGTGCCCACCCAATTACTACATCTCCGGATTTGTTCCCGTAATCAAATCCTTTACATGCATGAACCCAGCTACCATGGACCTTCAGTACATAGGAAATCCCCCTTCGAATTCCGAAATACCTCAAACTTGTGAGGATGGGGTTGCTGCAATAGGATTTCAAACTACCAAATCTCAACGTATTGGCCTGTTTTGTGCTTACGGGGAACACCTGGGGGCGATCAAGGCTGCCAATAAGACGTTCGTGTGTCCAGCTAAAACTGCCCTTTGCGGGGTCTCATATTCTGAGAGCGGAGAGTGGAGATTCATGTGTTGCAGCGTAGCTCGGCCGATTGCTTCTTGCACGCCCACGGAATCAAGGTGTTTGAGTTTGTATTCCAAGCTACTATTCCATTTGTTGGTCATATAGGAGGTGAACCTGTTTCCTAATGATATGAGTTTTCAGGTTACAAATAAAAACTTGCGACAACAATGCCGGTGTGACAGGCAAGTGTTCCGTGACGGTTGGGATTGGAGTTGAGCGTGGAACTTCCAAGCTCCATGAAAGGGAAGCGTGCTTCTACAGCAGTATAGGGTACGATGTGTCCGACAGTGACTTGGCCGCAATTGGAAGTGCATTTGAGAAATACATGCCTTCATGCAAAAAGTGTCAGTACCCGTGGGATGAGCCAAAGCAGAATCTTTGGAGAAAGGCAGTCATCGGCACCTATGACGTTGTTATGCATCCAAATGAGAAAGCAGCGGTGTATCAGATTGTTGGTGAGTTGAGTTGATGATGACAGCTTGAGCTCGGAGTTGAGTTAGTATATAAGTTAAACCATTTAATTTGCTTGAACGTAAAATGACTTTATTTTTCTGCTACAGGACATTGTGGTCATATGCAAGTGAAAACGGATCAATTTGTGAAAGTTCTAATGTCGAGCGAGCATGACGGTGTGCAGGAAGAGCTATTTTATATCAGCCACTAAATGTTTGTTATTTAATTAGAACAAGATGTAATTAAGATGTAATATATATGTACCTATGTATGCGAGGATGATGATAATCAACCGTAATGAATAAAAACAAATCCACAACATCTAGATAAAAAAATACATACAATCTTCATTGTATTGGTCAACCTTGAAAATGATTTGTTAAAGCACAATACACCATTGTTGAACAATAGGACAATTGTCTTGTAGGGACAAGTTATTACATATAGCCAAAGTTGAGTATTTATAGATATTAGGTATTTTATTAAGTTTTTGTTGGAGATTTAATAATATTTAACCTATATATGCGAGGATGATGATAATCAACCGTAATGAATAAAAACAAATCCACAACATCAAGATCAAAAAATACATACAATCTTCATTGTATTGGTCAACCTTGAAAATGATTTGTTACAGCACAATAGATCATTGTTGAACAATAGTACAATTGTCTTGTAGGGACAAGTTATACATCTAGCCAAAAAGTTGAGCATTTATAGATATTAGGTATTTCATTAATGTTTTTGTTGGAGATTTAATAAGATTTGGTTGCAGTAGTAAATAAAGAATAATAATTGGAATTACTTTTTTTCTTCTATGCATTGGAAAATAAAATGGAGACTTTGTTGAACCTGTTCAGGGTTCGTGGTTCAATACGACAAAACTGGCTAATAATATGCCATATTATTGTGACCCTGTGTATTATTGTGAAGGCTGAAAGGACCCCATTCCTCCAATGTCCAAGTGTTCCCCTGGATCACGTTTCCCGGTACCCCCGATCCACAACCTGCTCCAACTTCACTCATTGCGCACAAGGGATTGCCCTCCATAGCATGTGTCCCGCAGGTCTCTACTTTAATCCCCTTACTTACAACTGCGATCTCCCATCAAACATCCCTTCGTGCAAAGGGGACGCTGCCAAAGGAGGGCCAAAGTCGAGCAAGCGGCTTCGGCCAATTGTGGACGAACCGAGTTACAATGACTGCACTCGGAGACCATGCAACTTTTACCCAAATGCAGAGGATGATGACGGCTCCACCTTTGTGTTTTGCGTGGATGGTCTTCCAGAAATTAAGAGGTGTCCAGGGGACGGTGCCTTTGATACTAGCGCAATGGACTGCGTTCCAAAAGAGCACGCCAAAATTTGGACGCCTCCTCCTCCTTGCCCTGCAGTTAAAGAGAGTGGAAATCCTGCAATGGAGTGGCTAGACGTCTCACCTGAGCCAATCGTCCCGCAGGATATCACCTTTCACGGGAAATTCCCTCCTAATAAGACGCTCCACACGGATGAGAATGGACTGGTGTCAATTCCAAGCCCGTGAGTATTCCTCCTGGTTTACCGATATCTAGTAAATAGATAATGGCGACCTACATATATTAAGTATTATATCTCTCGTTTCTCTACTGTTACTTTTATAGGCCTGTCACGAATTGGGGCGAATGGTCGGAATGGCTGTTATGTCCAAAGTCAAAATTCATCACTGGGTTGAAGGTACAACGGGACTCTAGAGATCCTGATCAGTCTGGATTGGTGTCCCTATGTGTCATTTGCTCAAGCCCTGACAGAAATCCTGATTCAGTGGTCGAAATTCCGTATACCATTAAAGAGTACGAGGTCCCTAACTGGGCTGAAATTCCAGCCTTCTCGTGTATCGGAGGAGGGGTTGCAATAGGGTTTAGAGCGTTGATAGAACCTAATCAGGGTCCAAAAGATGATGTTGGTAAGTATTAACAAGTAGGTAATTAGTACATCCGTACTTTTAGGGACAGTTTTAATCCTTCACCTCATATTTGACATACATGAAGCAACGGAAAATGTCGAGTTGATTTGCTCGCACGGACCACCCGCAGTGAATACTTTCAACGATGCAGTACCCTTGAGGGGAGTATGGTCACCAGAGCTGGTTTGCCTTCCTAAGCAAGTCTTGTGTGGCATGAGAGTTCAAGGAGTGAGCTACATGAAGGGTACGATTTTGTATGAAAAAAAATTGGAGGAAACAAATGGGAGCAGTGACATTAGTTATAATACATTTTTCCACTTTCGATTGTTTTATTTTAGACACGAATCTAGTTGACAGGGATAACACTGGTATTAACGGTCTCGATTTTCGTTGCTGCTCAGTTGAGCCGCCACTTGTAGAGCCTCAAATGGCTACCCCTCAAGAAATCCGAGAACTAATTGTGACATGCGACAACTCGAAAAATAAAGAGCTCCGCAAATGCGAATTCCAAACGAGGGTTGGAATCGTCCCAATTGCAAAGTCGCCCCAAATGTCAAACACGGAAATGTTTTACGAGTCCTTGGGCCACAATATAGAGTGCATTCGAAACGAGCTGGAAAAGCTGCTGAGGGAGGGCATGAGCTGTAAAGAGGAGTGCTTTTATCCGTGGCACGAGCTCACTCCCACATCCGTTGTCCTAGATCCGAGAGGGGTTACCGTTAGCAAAAAGGTGCTGGTTCCACCTGAGACGAAGCTTTCCTTACACCAGGTCGTCGGTCAAGTTGGCTACTTGCAAGCCTATTCCAATAGATTCGTGGAAGTGATTGAAGACGTTGTGTTCAACGAGGAGTATGAGGAGTTGAGAGAGATCCCGTCGGAAGATGTGCCCAAAGCCCCACCATATAATTGTTGGCAGGACGGAACGCCAATCAATGGCCAAGTGGAACCATCCCCGATTGACAAAGAGAAGGAGTATGAGGAGTTGAGAGAGATCCCGTCGGAAGATGTGCCCAAAGCCCCACCATATAATTGTTGGCAGGACGGAACGCCAATCAATGGCCAAGTGGAACCATCCCCGATTGATAAAGAGAAACAATTTCCGGATGCGCCCTTTCACAGGATCCCGCAGACCAAGAGTCTTGTCCCAAATGATAAGGGAGATATTATTATGAGCTCGTAAGCTAAAAACTACGTACTACGTACGTATATATTCCATTGATATGCAGATTGTCAATTTAAAGCAGATGCTTAATATCATTATTGATTTTAATTTTAATTTATTAGGCCTCCTGCTCTTAACATTGGAGACTGGCATGACTGGCAAGAGTGCATTCCTGGAACGTACGTCAAAGGAATAGCCGGCTATCGGAAAGACACTGAAACTGATCGAGCAGGGGTCGTGAGCTTGTCGTACAGTTGCTACTCACCCAACATGAAACAACCCGAGATGAACCTTCTCAATTTTGTCACTCCAAACCTGGCAAAACCCAAGTGGGACACGAGCCCCTATGGGGTTTGTCAAGAGGGTACAGCCGTTGGAGCCCAGGTAAATTCCGTTGGTCCTTTAGGAAAGGAGGACGATTTGGCAACAGACGGATTTAAAATCCTTTGTAGCTACGGCCCCCCACGAGTGATCCCTCTCCAAGATCCAAGCGACGCTGGTGGTGGGAATCCTGAATTAAGAGGAAACTGGTCCGAAAAACTGGTGTGTCCTGCTAAGCACGCCATTAATGCAGTGCGCGTGCAAGCACTTCCCTACGACGTTGAGTCGAAAATGTATGTCGACTTTGATAACATTGGCATTGATGGAGTCGAGTGTAAATGTAAATTGGTTCCCAATCCTGCCAATACCTGCAAACGGAAGGAGAACAAGATTTTGGCTGCCTCGTGCGTCAACAATGAAGCAATCAAGCGGGTTTGCAACTTTGAGCTGTTTATCGGAACTGCGAGGGACTTTGATAACCACGAGAAGTCCATCATCTTCCACGAATCTATTGGCTACACCATAGATTGCGTTGACAGTGCCTTAAAGCACCACTTTGCAGCGTTTGACTGTGGGAAATGTGAGTACACTTGGAAAGGAACTCCAGTCTCGTTGTGGGATAACGTGACAGCCATTCCGCGAACAATTTTTGTTCCACCAAAGACGAAGATTGATGTGTTTCAAGTGACAGGGGAATGTGGTTTCTACAAGGGTACGTAGAATTTTAAGCTATTAAGCGGTATAACTAACCTTATTAAAACAGAAACGGAAAATTGTGAACTTGCTCACACTGGTTTTCTTTTTGCAGTTTACACTGAAAAGTTCATCAAGATTACGACAAAACTTCCCAAAGGGGATCCAACCGAAGAACCTATGCTTGTCGAGCTGCCTCCGCGCTCAGACAATACAGGATGCTGGGAAGATGACCTCCCCATTAATGGTCAAGTAAGGAAGCCTGCCAAGACGCGTGGCCTCAAGGACGTGCCCTTCCATGGAAAACCTGCGTCAAAACTACTTCAGAAGATACCAGACTCCAATGCTTCAACTTTGAATAACCCTGCTGGAACCACGAATGCGGGACAGTGGGGGCCAATGGAGGAGTGTCCTGGTGGAGGATTTGTTACAGGGATGGCCCTTATTCGGAAAGATTATCCAAATGATAAGGTTGGGGCTACTGGAATTGGCTGCATGTAGCACCAGACTAGAGCAAATTGACACAAAAGGAAGCAAACCTAAAGGGAAGGAAGTTATTTCCGGACTCACGCCATACACGGATGTGCCTAACTGGGAGAAACAGCCATTTGTGATGGCAGATGAGGGAGGGGTAATTGGCTTCCAGCTAAATGTTCTCGAAGACCAAGGGCCCAACGACGACAGTAATCGCGTCGAATCTAATAATAAATGCAAATGAATTAATTTGCTTATTGCTCTGTTCAATGGATAATTTCATTTTTTTTAAATTTAAAGTTGGAATGGACACACTGAAACTGGTGCCATCATACGGGCCGGAACTGTTCCACCCATATGACGACCCGCAAACAAAGACGGAACTCAAGGAGCGGGGAATATGGCAGAAAGTAAAGTCCCATTGTGCTCCCTACGAGTCCATGTGTGGGGTTCAGATCAAATCTCTGAACTTTAGCAAATGTAATAATCAACCATTGCTACTTTTACCCCTGAAAACATTCATCAACAATATGAACAACGAACAAGGATAACAATAACACAATAATTATTATTCCCACGTTGTAGCGAATGGTTTTGAGGAGTATGACAATTACGGGTTGGAGGATATGCGAATTAAGGTGTGACGACGTCTTAATAATAACAATGAAATTGAGTAAATGGAGGCATTCAAAATTATAATTTTTTTCAATTCTCTATTATGAAGTGCTGCAAGGTTCAAACGCCCCTTGTGTGCATCCCAGAGGAAAAGTCTGTGCACGTCGCGACATGTGACAATAGTGGGAGAGGAGTGCAGAGAAAGTGCGAATTTAGTACGGACTTTGGGCTCGCCAGAGATTTCGAAAATCAAGAGCGATTTGTGTACTTCCATGAAAGCGTACGTAACTCAAACCTAACAATTTGGAAACTAATAATAACAAATCGTGCGATTCATTCGGCAATTTTTTCATTCAGGTGGGCTACACGGTTGATTGTATGAGAAAACCACTGGAAGAGCACTTTGTCAAAAATCCTCCTTGTAAAAAAGAGTGTGGCTACCCCTGGCAATTTCCAGCATCTGGAAATCCATCCGTAATCTAATCTCGTTGTTCATCTTAAAAATTACTTTTATGAATCAGACCATGTCTATGGGCTATATTATTATATTATATGTGTAGGTATGGAGCAATGTGACCAACCTCCCTCAAGATATTCTAGTGCCTGCTGAAACGAAAATGTAGAATGCAAAGTCACAGATTAGTCATAATATGTAGGTATTATAGTTAGTTGGAATAATGTTGTGTATTATATAGTTATTTGTAACATTTTCAGAGAAATATACCAAACCATAGGCGTTTGTGGATACTACACGGTATACACCGACAACTTTAAAGCCGTAACGACCGAACGAAACCCCAAAGGGAAAAAGGAATCTCCCATCTTTTTACAAATGTATCGTCCACCCAGTGATCAAGGGTATTGTTGGCTTAATGACCTCCCCATAGAAGGTCAAGTGCGTCCACCAGCGGAAGAAGCACCTCATAAGAATGTTCCATTCCATGGACAGCGCCCCTCAAAATCTCTCAAACGAGATCCTACTGGTGGCTCCATACTGAGCATTCCTCCTGTAACAGACTTTGGAGACTGGTTTAAAATGGACGAGTGTCACAATGCAAAGGAGTTCGTTTCGGGGATTAAGGCTGTCCGATTCGAACAGAAAAAGGACAGTTCAGGCTTGATAGCAGTTTCACTAACCTGCACTCCACCGGACTTCAGCACTAAAGAAGCGCTCACATTCCTCACGCCCAACTATACCCAACCCAAGTGGCCCTCAGTTGCCGAGTTCCGGTGTGAAGAGGGTGGGGGGATTGGTTTACAGGTATATAAATTTGGTAGATTAGTCGCAAAATTCTAATTAATCTTGGTAATAATGCTAATTAACATCCTTCTTTTATACTAGTTGAATTCTCAAGAAGATCAAGGTCCAGACATTGATGATGGTAATAGATCTTTTTTATTCCTCCACCACCGGTTTCTCACCATTCACCATTCCTTTTCTTTAAATATGCTTTAAAATACGTGATCATGTCATGATATCAGTTAATTCTGTTGAATAATCAGTTGCTGCAGATCAGTTGAAGCTCATTTGCTCTCACGGCTTACCTGCGTACAACCCTGGGGGTGACACGAAACCATACGATGACATCAGAATTGGCTACCCACCACTTTCCAGTACAGGGATCCCCTCCACAAGTGGTGGTGCTAAAAATAAGGCTGGTGTTGTGGCTGAACCTGTACCACCAGATCCAGATGAGCAAATTGGCGTTGCCACACGGAAGAGTGGGAGAAAAAAGAATCAGGGGAAGAAGTCAGATCAAGGTGCCGGGGGCAAATCGAACGTTGGTGCGGATTCACCTCTACGAGGAGGTATGCCGCAAGATCCCTTCAGTGTATTTCGACAGTGATATAAAACATTTATGTATTCATGATTTGGATGATTTTATTTGAAATGCTCCAGTGTGGACAAAGCCACAAATCTGTAGACCTTTGCAAGCTCTGAATGGCTTGCAAGTTCAGGGTTCGCCACTCAACAAAGGTACGAACAAGCATAAAATTTTACTGACAATGAGCCAACATTAAAACGAGAGTACTGATTCAGGGCCTGAGTTGTTCCTCTTACTTAAATTTATCTTGTTCTAGGTACTGAAACTGGAGATACTATCGACAACGTTGGTATGAACTATTGTTTTATCTTACTTACAAGTAGTTTAAGTTGTTTCCCACATTTTCCAAAGAGCGTATACTGAATTAAAAATTTATAATAATTAGGGATAAACAATGTAAGGGGGCGGTGTGACGATGTGGAGAACCCGGCGGTGATGTGTAAACCATCAGAAACACGAGATCTTGTTGCACGGTATATATTTATTTTAAAAAAAATAAGTTGATCCTCCCTACTGCAGTTTTGCTTATGTGGAAGGGAACTGTTTAATATTTTTTCGTTGGGTGTATGTATATAGATGTGACAATCGTGACTCGAGCACTGCCCGAAAATGTGTATTCGAAGTTGGCTTTTCATTAATTCGCAATTTCCCCGTGCACAACAAGACAATATATTATATGGAGTCAATAGGTAATAATAGGCTGATAAAATAAAAGTAGGTTTCCTTGCATGAGGTGAATCTAAACAATCCATCGTTTGATAACCTATATATTATTATGTAGGATACACTCTACCATGTATCAGGAAGGATTTGGCACAAAATTTTGCCAAGTGGCCATGCTCACATTGTGACTACCCCTGGAATGATGAATGGGTAGCAAAAATGGTGAAAATGAAGGGTCGATACAGCGCCACAATTACAGTTCCAGAGCTGACCAAAATCAACGTATACCAGGTATCCCGTTAAGTACAAAAGTATAATCTACAAAAAATGCTATAATTTCGACATACAATTAATTATGGGTTCCGTCCGTACATCAAGGTTGTTGGACACTGTGGCTACTTTGAATTCTATACCGACAAGTTTATCCAAGTGAGTAAGAAGAAAGAGTCTGGAAGCAGTGGGGATGAGGAGCCTCTCAAAACAGACATGGTGACCGAACCGATTAATGAAACATGTTGGATGGAAACATTTCCCATTTCCGGTCAAATCTTGCAAAATCCAGAGGAAATCCCTCACGAGGAAGTTGTCTTCCATAAAAAGCCGGCCAGCAAAAATCAAGAGGCCGTCAAGGATGGAACCGTGATTCGAAGTCCGAAAGTAACAAACGTTGGAAAATATCTTCCTTGGAAAAATTGTTCCAAGGGGTCCTACGTTGTCGGCTACAGTGCCGTGAGAAGGGATTTGAAGAATGATAAAATGGGGCTAGTCGCACTAAACGCGTATTGCTCCAACCCTGAGCGAAGTGCAAACTCAACATTGGATTTTGCAACGCCCAACTTGACAAAACCGATTGTGTGGGCGGATGAAGTGCTAATCAAGTGCAGGAAAGGCGGTGTGGTGGGATTTCAATTAAAGCAGCAAGAAAATCAAGGGGCCGCAGGAGATGATCAGGCTGCAATGAGCATCAGATTGATCTGTTCTCACGGCCCGAACCTGAACACATCGGGTGATGGGAATGAAACGGATTCAATTATAGGTGACTCCACCACCACCCCAAAGGCGACAACCACCCTTGATCCGGATGTAGCTGGTAGCGGAGGAAAAAAGAATAAAAAGAAAAAGGGGGATTCCACAGGCAAATGGACGACGCCTCAAATCTGCCCCCCGTTCCATGTCATTTCCGGGTTTCAGCCTCAAGCATTGTCCTTCATGAAAAGTTCTTCCTTTAAAGAGTTTGATAATACGGCTTTCGACAACTTGCTAGCAAAATGGTGAGTATGAATCTTTCTGCTTCTTACAATTAGATATGTGCTTCAAGAGTTTTTTCCCCAATTTTTTTACTTTTTTTAAAATAATAATTCATAGCTCCCTAGTACCGTCTCCAGCTCAGGCATGCACTCCAACTGAAAAGTCCGTGTTACTCGCAAGTTGCAACAATTTTGGTTGGGACAAACCCAGGAAATGTGAGTTTGACGCGTTTATTGGGCTCGTGCGTGATTACGAGAATAAACACCGGGAAATAGATTTTCATGAGTCGATCGGCTACGATCTGGAATGTGTCAAAGGAGACCTGGAAGCCCACTTCAGGGATGACTTTGCTTGCGTTGATTGCCAGTATCGATGGGACAAGCCAACAGACTTAATTTACGACGAGCTGGCAACAATCCCGCAACTTATCTCGATCCCCGCAAACTCCAAAATTGAGTATCATCAGGTGGTGGGTGAATGTGGCTATTTTACTGTGTACTCGGACCAGTTTTTTCAAACAGTATATACCCCTACTGGAGATGCTCGTGAGTCTCCAGTCGACTTGAAACCTGTGAATGAGCTGGACCGGACTCCGGACAAGGTTTGTTGGATGGACAATGCAAACATTGAACAGTTGGGATCATCCCAAAGGGTACCGCCTCATAAAGAGGTAGATTTTCATGGATATCCGGAAGCAAAATCAAAAAATAAAACGGAGGGCGGGTTCATATTGTCAAACCCGGTTGTAACCGACGTGGGCACCTGGGAACCAATGAAGGAATGTCCAAAGGAGTGGTACGCAACGGGAGTAATGGGATTTAGACGGAAAGTCGAAGTCATTGCAGGAAAAAAAACTACGGTGGACCATGCAGGTTGAAGAAGCTATGGATTGATCGAATAATAGAAGAGTTTAATGTTGTTATGTATAGGGTTATCAATACCATAATTGTCTTTTACGAGTATTTCTGTCTTTAATTGTAATTAGGCTTCACCTCGGTTGCTTTGATATGCCAACCCCCGGACAGAAGTGATAAGGACCATATTGCCTTTGTTTCTCCAAATTTACCACCCAGGCCATGGCCGCAGTACGAGTTTTTCACGTGCGAAGAAGGCATGTAGTACCTT
>JAANSN010000561.1:0-54210 GCA_036850665.1 Dicranocentrus wangi
AATTAAGCCAGCCCACCGGGAGGAGGAGGAGGCATGATGCACACTCCAGGGAGATCATCCTATTCCCCGTCGTCCCAAATGGGGACCCCTCCAAGTGGACAAGGACCATCATCGGGGCCCCCGTCCCCTAGAATGGATTCCTCCTCATTCAATATGAGTAGAGCTAATGTAATGGGACAAAGTCCCGGAGGTGGGTCTCCAGGCTCTCAACAGGCTTCCGGTTCCATACAACAGTTTGCGTTGTCGGACCAGGAGCTCATTGAGCACGCTGCGCGCACAACGGATAGATTGATGAATAACGACCTCAGAACGCCTTCCCTCTACCATAGTTTAATGCAGGCTCAAGATCCACAATTAGCTACAGCGGGTAAGGAAATTTGTAGTTTTACAATGCAAACATTTTTCGGAATTTGTGAATTTAGCGTTTTTGTTTTTGTTGGATCCAGGGATGCGTCCAATCAGTGGATTTATGGATCATGACTACCCACCTGTTGTTAAACAGCAGATGGTTACAGAAAATCAATATTCCGTCGTTCACAATGCACCGGTTCCCCCTGAGCTGAATGAAATGCTTAGTCGTAAGTGAATTATCGGAGCATGACAGCTCGGAAGCTAAAAAAGATATCGGTAACTAAGAATTGTGAGCCTGTTTTACCCTATTTACTATCTTTTTACAGAGGGTGATCCAAAGACATGCAAAATGGGCCTATTTCCAGAAATATACAGAGCCTGGATGACAATTGAAAGTGATCTCTACCTATGGGACTTCCGTGATGGGTAATTAATTACAATTACTAATTACTGAAATGAATACGCTAGGGTATGGGTTTGTGCGAGAATAAGTATAATCGCAATCGTGTATGTAAAATTTGCTGTACAGGAGTGACCTGTCTTTTTACGATGGACTGAAGGAACCAATTATAACTATGGCTTTAGTTCCTGCCAAACCGAATGTGTTCGTCGCAACAATCAAGCATTTACTGTGCATCTCTACTGCCTCTGAAATCGTGATTCTTGGATTCATTTTGACAGATCCTAGTATACCAATGTCTCCTACATCACAAGGTTAGCTTTAGCTTGCGGGTGTTGGTTAGGATAAAAAAAGTTCCCAAAATAATTTGACAATGTTAATAAGAATTTATTATTATTTATTTTATAACTACACAGTCCTTGAGCTCGTGCCACAGCCAATATTTGTGATACCATCTGACAATTTAAGATTTGTTGTAATACATGGCACTAAAGATGGACGTGTTTTTCTTGGAGCAAACTAATGGGACTATTCACGAAGTGGGATATCAGGTAGTTGATGGAACCTGCACAAACAATTTCTCTTTATAAATTATATTAGATTATAATGTGCAACTTTGTGATCAGGCCGGTCGGGGTTGGTTTCAAGATAGATGTTGGAAGAAGGATCTTTCTAGTGGGTACATTTCAACATTTTTCAAATTTATGAAATCCGGCGGACAGGGCGACGCCATTATACAAATCGTCAGCGATGACGAAAGACATATACTCTACACAAGATGTAATTCTGGAGCACTTTACGTAAGTAAACGAGCAAGGCCGCGTGGTGTCAATCAAATTTACTCAGCATCTGTTGTCTGTGATGGGTATGGTCAGCTTGTTGTTGATGATTGATAGGCTTATGATCTCGGCTCGGATGGAACAGGATTCAGAGGGATAGGAAATATGACATTTGAAGGAATTGTTAACGATGTGATTGCAGTTTCTAAAAAGACTTTGGAACCAAACTTGGTGAAACGGGTTTTGACGATATCACCAATTAAAATGGGTTAGAAATTGAAATTATTCTTTAATTTTAATCAGCTTGAATGGCATGTTAAACCAATTAAATAATAATTTGTATTACTAGGTGAGATGTGTATGGTGGCAGTCCTTGAAAGTGGAGTAAGGTTATACTATACATGCTTTCATCCGATAACGAATAGTACGCGAGACAACAACATTCGCCCCAACATTTTCCAGCTAACTCACATTCGTCTTCCACCGGGCCATTGTCCAGCCACGTCGCATCAAAGGCCATCAGCAGCTCACTTAGCGTACTGCTCCTCAGGTTACAATCTTCAATGCAATTCCGACCATTAGTGCAAATCAGCGTAGGCCTGTCGATTTGAGTTCTAAATGCCTTGTTTTGTATTATTAGGGATACTTGGCTTGGCCTCTCAGGTAAACCAAGAGCAAGACAGCTTCTGGTTAATAAGCCCCCTTTTGTACCCAACACAGTGCCTTTCAGAAATTTTCTACATCCATAAGTTGCCCGGAAGGGCAATCGATATACAGCTTATCCCAAGTGCTGAGTATGATATGAGTCTGCAACAAGTTCCTGATGTGGTTACCCAACATTTAAAGTGGCATAAACAACTAGTCGTCCTTACATCTTCTGGAAGCGTCGTCTTTCGTGCCAACAAACCTTACGAGATCTTAAAGTCTACACTAATTGAAAGAAATGGACCAGAACACGTTAAAGGTCACTTTGAACTGGGATTGGGTCGAGAATATCCCTTGTCCAATTCTTTTCTATTGGCGGTTCATCCATTTGATCGTGCAGATCAAATTGTGTACGACATGGCTATCAGCGCTTTGTTTTTGTATGGGAACTTTGAAACCCCCAATCCTCATCAGAGTTTTGAAGGGATGCGAATGCAAAGTCCTCATGACAGATCGTTAGAATTCAACCCAAACGTTGTTTCTACACCACGACAAGAACTTCAACAACCCTTTTACGGTTCCAGTGAAGCTCCCAGTTACATCAGCCCAACGTTAGCTGGCAATCCTTATCCACACCAAGGACCTAGTCAGCAACAAATGTATTCAAGCGGTGCACCTGGAATGCAACAGCACCTATTAGGGCAAGTTCAAGAAAGCTATCAGTGGCCATGTTCTCCGAGACATGATGCAATTTACCTGGTAGTGGGGAGAGTGTTATATGAATTTTGGCACCGCCCCTTGGTGAGATCCAGTATTATGGATACTCCTGACGCTAGAAAAGTGGTAAGCTTACATTTTGAGGAGGACACGGATACACACAATAAGGCCAAGGCTCATATTGCTCATCTTTTGGTTTGTTTGGTTGCGTTTACTTGTAGTTGATTCCAAACGTACACGGCGACGAAGTCACTTATGCAACTGCCTTCCTGCATAGTATTCTAGTTTTCCTGAATGAAAATCCATCGTTATGTATGATAAGGTAAAGTCGATAAACAGTATCAAAAATTCGTTATGTTTATAACAAAAACCACTTTCCATAAATGCAATTTATTCTTGATGCAGGACGTCCGTGACTCCAGCTTTCGGAATGAATGTTTCAGAGGGGCGGCAAATGCAGGCACACGAGTTTGAAAGAAACTCATTAGCTGCTTTAAAGAGCTTTTTAAGCATATCCCTAGAAGTTTTAGGGATGTGGAAAATTTTATGCGACCATCAGTTCCATATTGTTCTTCAGGTACGCTTATAAATTGATGATGCGGCGACATATCCAACGTACAGCTTTTGTAATAAAATTCAAATGTGATGTAATAGGGACTCGATGAACGCCTTCAATCGACAACCATGAGACAGATGATTCTTAACGGTCAAAGTACTGTTTCTGTGATTATAAACGCCTTAATATCAAGGTATGATCTCTTATTAATTGTCAATTGTTTAACATAAAAAGTACGTGTAACATAGTTTTGAACTAGTCACTCTTCCATCCTTACAGATATCTTGGGGATAACGCAGCAGTTGACGCAATAAGTTTAAGACTCCGTGAGGTGTGTCCCACCCTGTTCCGAAATGAAGACGCCATAGGTTCAAAAGTTGCTGAAATACTGGCCAAAGTGAGAAACATTGCGGACGTAACCGAGAAGGAAGCATTACTTAAAGAGTCGCTTGTTCTCTCTGAAAAGATCTCTGGTCATAGCAGAATTAATATAAATAATTTCTGTCGCCAATATGGCGAACTGGGGTTTCCTGTCGGAGCTGTTAGACTGGTTGCTTCATCAGCTAAGGCGGCAGATCCGGAACAGTTGGCACTAAATGTTGTGAAGCAAGCAAGCAATGATTCAGCTGCAATTAGAGCTTTCCAGAGTCGAACGGAAACATACAAGGTAGTGTTTGATATGTTGGATCAATACGTTTCCCTTGCTACGACTACCCTGTCACCAGTTCCGAGGAGTAAAGACGAGCGAATCCAGCCAGCTGTAGCTCAGAAACTAGCAGACGAAACCATTCATGCAATCCTTTCCTCAGATGACGAGGCCTTTCATATAACACTTTATAATTGGCTTTTAGAAAGAAAGCTATTTGATCGATTACTCGAAATAAAACACTTATTTCTTGATTCATTCCTGCAACGTGCTGCGGATGCAGTCACAACTGGAAAATGGCCCGGTGGAGGCACTGCTGCAAATGATACACGGGTTCTAGATTTGTTGTGGCGACATCATGAAATGAATAACAACCATACTGCCGCTGCTCAGATACTCGCAAAACTTGCGGAATCGACAACGTAAGCCTTGACCTTTGTATAAAATGTTTTAATTAATGAATACACGTTCTGTATTTACGTGTAAAACCGTACATACACCTTAATATTGGAATGAAACGTTTATGTAGGACTGGACTGAATTTACAACAACGTTTGGAGTACCTGTCTCGGGCAATTATTTGCTGTAAAAGTACTTCAAGAAGGGGCGACCTGTTGGAAATATTGGAGGACAAACTGGATGTTGCTCGTATCCAAAAATCTATTCTAGATTCCATCAATTTGAGAATTTCAGCACATCCTGCCGCGGTGCCTGGAGAAGAAGTGTCCGCTGAAACGAAGATGCTTGAGGAAGCCGTTGAAAAACTTAACTCGCAACTTATGAATATAACACAGGTATGTTGTAAAGTAATAACCAACCACTTTCCATCTTTCAATTAAAACTTCCAATTATCAAAAAAGGTTTTATATTTTTTTGCAGCTTTATAGTGAATTTGCGCATCCTTTGAAGTTGCATGAATCAAAATTAGAAATTTTACATGCGGCCGGTCATGGGGATAAAAAAGTAATAGAAGCTGTGTGGTCAGATATAATTGAAGCTGGTGAGTAAAACGACGCGATGACAGAGTGTTGCTGTGCGGTGATTTGGGAAGGGTGTCTAATTCTAACGTTGATTTTTTTCATTAGAACTCAGCTCTATAAGCAGGCGTCCTGCTGAAGCTCAAATGGAAATTATAAGAAGAAAGTTGGTAGCGCTGGGACGAAAATACACTAGTTCACCCTCATTTTTCCCAGTTGGTATGTTCTTATACCTTAGCTTGAATACAACTACATTGAATTGAGTAAAATTGAATCGTGAACGGTGATGTATGTTTTACTTTTTAGAGTATCTGACTGAACATCTCGAGTCTATGAAGCCACAAGACACAGCAGATATTGGATGGGTGTTTAATATAATGATTGAAATAGGCGTAACTTTCTTGGATGTGCTTATGATATACGAGAAGTAAGTGAAACTTTGACTATTGTTGCAAAATGTGATATAGTGGAACCTGTTTTGTTCCAATTGCAAAAATGTTCACTTTTGTGTTGAATGCAGACTGTGGAAGAGATTGAACATGAGAGAAAGCACACCAGCAGATGAAATACAAATAGCCAAAGTCATAATTTATATGGTCGAAATGTTTGCTTGTAACGAAGTGGATCTTCGTAGTGTATACCATATGCGGTAAGTTCAAGTTGAAGTATTGAACGAATTCTGTATAGCTCAATTCCAAGTTCAAATTTAATTTCCTATTTGTTTAGATTGGAGTTGCTGGAAAAATGTAAACAGTTGATTGCCTTTATGATGGTGGACTTCTCGGCGAGAACAGACGATACCACACAAATTCAGGCTCAATTAAATGCAGTCCAGGATAAGTTGGATAGATACCATTGATATAACTGCTAAATAATAAGAATTTTGAACTCTTATAAAGAAATAATAGAAATGTATTCCCCAATTATGATATCTACAAAGTTCATTTTGACGAAAACTTCATTTTGTAATAAGAAGAAAAATGTAAATGTACGACGTGTTTAATTTTTAAAAGACGCAATCTGCGTACAAATCTTGTTTTGAAATAAAATCTCGGCATGGCTGACGTTTATGTCCTGTAATTTTCATGTACTAGAGAGGATTTAGAGATGAACTTTGAACAAATTATGGCATTTTAAACATAATTGCGGAACTATAAAATTACCAAACCCTCGAGGTAAACTAACGCTACGAAGCAAGGGGAATGACGAATAAGCGACAACGCAATAGCATCATTTATCATAATCATAAAGTGTTCGTAGATTTACTATGCGATGAAACGAGAGATATTAAATTAGATACAATGCAAATGCAATGCTACAAATGGACTTTGCATTGCTCTTATTTTAGGACTTGCACCTTTCAAATAGGTGCTACGCTACATATCTGCATTTCGGTCATGCTCAGTTTAGGATGTCACCCCAATTGAGCCAGGCTTCACCACACCACCGTAGCTGCTTCAGTGAAATTCAGTAATATAAGTCAGTCAGACAAGCTAGAAGCAACTAGGGCTAATATGCAGAATTTACCTACGCAAAATTATTTCGATGGCAGATTGCATTTGCAGTGCATGTAAATGCAAAAATTGGTATGCAATCAATTCATGGTTACAGTTCTTGCGTTTCTATTTGCGTTATCAAGCAGAAAAAAGTAGTCAATCACTCCACGTATGCATTCAGTTTCAGTCTGTCTGTAGTGAGTGAGTATATTATGCATTAGATAACTTCTTATAATAATGGTTATTCCGTAAAGCACATATTTTAGGTCGGAGACCGAGTCAAGAGGAGTACTACGAACTTTATAGCATAACCTACTGAAATGAAGCTACGTCTTCTTGGCTTGCTTGGAATAGTGGATGGAATGGAGAATGGATTGGGAGGTGGAATTGGAATAGTGAATGGAAGGAATGGAATAAGGATTAAACGGTGTAGGGGTGTAGGGAGCTTTAAGAGCTAGACACTAGACACTGGGCTAGACTAAAACCAGACAATACGCTAAGATTCACTATCACCACCATTCATATTACAATCCATCCATGATATTCCCCGGGATGCATATTATAAGCTGTATGTATATTATATTATATTCTTTGTGCTGAGTGCTTGCTTACTGGCCTGAGTGAATGCACTCAGCACTCAACACTCTCAATGAGTATGAGTCATATTGATATTACGGGATGTTCGTTTGGGCGGTAAGTAAGATATCCTTACTATTCCAGCAGGCCAAATATAATAAAAAAAACTTGCTAAAATCCTCCTAAAACCCTTTTGGTTTCCTATTGAAAATCGATGTGCATAAAATAATAAATTTGATTGTGGTGTGCGGTAATGATCGTTCGTGTGGATCAGATCAGCACAGCATTCCTTTTTTCCCACATCATCATCATCATCATCATCACTCATCACTATCAGCACAATGTATAAAAGAATTTTATGGACAAAAGTCACAAAACCCAAAAAACTCGTAATATCTGAAATATTAGCTAATTGTTTGAAAGTGTGAAAGGGTTTTAATCCCCTGAAATAATAAAATGGTGATTGTATGAAGAATATTATGAACCATCAATATACCATCAATCGACAACCGTACAAACAGGATTGTTGAGTTTGTCGATATGCAAATTTAAATACAATGTGCACACTAACGGCAAGAATATTAATTGCTCGTTATAAACAACAATATTAATTAGTATTAGTGGGATGCTTTATGTTGAGTTGGTGAGGGTCGATAAATTTTGTTAGTATACGACACGACCTTGAATTTGTCATTTGTGTGATCTCATATGTGCAGACAATGAAACGGTCTTTGTAACAATTTCTAACGAAATTGTTTGTAATTAATTGTCACCTGCCTGCCTCCACTTCTTTGATAAAATTATTAACAATCTGCAGAGTTTTATGTATTAATCGTGCGGTGTTGTGTTGTGATATATTAGCCTAAAAATAAACCGAGTTTAAAAGTGCAACTTTCACGAATGTCCGACCGAATGTATGTGGCTATTATTCTGCGGATGTGTATGTCGTCAAAGGATTCATGACGTTATGTACCGGTTGGATTCGGTTACACAAAATGCGGAGTGAATGCATTCATGCCTGACTCCTCCTGGATAAACTCCAAAACCCGAATATTAAGTCACCACCCCCACCGCACCGCCACCGTGATACTTACATTGCACATCCTACTTTCACTGTCGTCCCTGTGCCCAGTTTCAACAATACGGAGAAAGGCAACCAATGTCACCCTCAACTCGTGGTGGCTTCGCATTATTACGTTGCGTTATATGCAACAATACAACCTTGAGATGGCATTTCATTTAGCACCAGATTTTAGCACTGGCCACGAAAGTTAAATGGCTGTCTCTGGAGACAATTTTAGAAGTTCATTACATTTGTCACTCCCCATTCCACACATTTCTATCTGATAAACCCTGTATGCTGGCGTGTGATTGTGTGATTTTGTGTGGTGTTGAAATTGCACTACAAAACCAACTACGATTGAACTATGAATTCCTTGTGATATAAAGTTTTCAAAGTATCTTTAACGATAAAGTCATTAAACGATAATGATTAAAATGAAGTTACGATGATAAATTGGAAACTTAAAAACTTAACTTACGGTGACATATTGTAATTGAAATTACTACATACAATACATGCCGTAATACTTGCAGTTTGAGCAAGAAACGCACTCGTACTCATACGTCCACCTCCACGTGGGATTCTAAAAAAAGCTGTAAGTCCACTTTAAACAATATAGGAGTAGCAATGTGCTAATACCGTTGAATAGTCATAATTTATGAAAAATAATGGGCTTAATGATACCAAAGGGCCCCCTCTCAGATTACGATTTGGTGATGTGGTATGAATTCAGATGTAGTGTCTAAAAACCTTGAAATTATTTGGCGGAAACGCATAGTACAAGGGAAAATGACCCTATCGGGTGGCTGATTTTAATAGGATTTCCAGTGAGAGGATAGGAATTTTTAGTTAAAACAAACTAATTTATGCTCGGTTGGTTGAGAGGTTAGGTTGCAGCAGCATTCAAATCTTGTTAGGGTAGGTTAGATTTGATTAAAAATACAAAAATATTAGTCTATAAGGTATTTATAGAGAAGGGATTCGCCAGAATACGTATGATATACGTAGTTACTATGGGCAAGCTTCAATTTACACGGGAAATCCCATTAAAATCAGCGACCCGATAGGGTCCATTTCTCTTGAAGTATGCATTTCCGCCAAATAATTTCAACGTTTTTAGACACTAAATCCTGTCAGGAATCCATACCACATCACCAAATCGTAATCTGAGATTGGACCCTTTGGTATATTTGTTCCAAATAATGTTTTGCTTACATGGACAATGATTTCCAATTCCGGGTCTGAAATGTAAAAAACCACGCTGATTGATAAGCATAATATCTGAATCATATAACCATGATGAGCTAGGTGGATTATTATTCATGATATTTCAATCGATCAGTAAAATTGTTTCACTTTTACGAGTATTATTGAAATATCTGTATGGGTATGCATATTAGTGTGTAAATAATATACGCAGGGTATACATACATTCTTAGCATTTTTCAGTTGTCCTATCAATTTCAAATACAAAAATACACGAATTGGTTATGTATGCAATTTTAGTTAACGTTATGGGATGCTTTAGTAGGGTACGGTACCATGTCAGGTCAGAGAATCCACGATAAGGGATTTTTTGGGTAACAAAAAGCAGAAAAGTGTCCGACCTGGCTGCACAAACATGTGCTCACTTGGATTTGGATTGAAAATCATAGGAAATTCTCATTGCCTCGTACTGGACTTATACATTCCACCTAGCTGTCAACTAGTTCGTATAATTAATGCCAAAACGCCAAATTTCGACAGACAGGCATGCATAAATATAGTTGATTTCTTATCAGGATATCGAGACATCGCATACCGTACCGATGTAGGTACGGAGAAAGTTTGAATTAAAAATCTTGTTTGTCTTGCATTTGAACGAGACAGTTTGATTTGAGGGTTTTCGTAACTTCGTCACAGCTTTTTGATCGTGTCATTTCATAAAATTTATACATGCATCTAATACATTTTTATCCCCCGTGACTTCGTCATCATAACATAAAGTAATCCCACTTTTATGATTCTTTGACTAGCCAAAATGTGCGTCAATTTGGTTGAATAATGCTGAGGTACTACAATTTAGATGCAAAATGGATAATATGGCTCATCAAAACAAGAGTTGGGGCCAATTCATAAATGGAACATACAGCTCACTTTTTGAGACAAAATAATATAGACAATTAATTTGAGTTTTGCAATATAAAAAAGGCAATGCAACATAATATGGCCGGGGCGGCATATAAAGAATATACGTAATATGCAATCTTTTTAAATGTATGGAAGCATTTTCTGGCGAACTTTGTTTTTGCAATATTCGATTTGTTTGTGCATAATATTATGACGCTGGGAGAGAGACCCATTGAATGGATTGCGGCGTGGATTGACATGCATGCATGGGGGTGGGGAAACACCCCTTGCTTACTTGCTTCTGGTATTACTAATACGGATCGTAATACGTAATAAACTAGCATTATCGTGCAAACTGCAAACTGTAAATAGCCTCAGAGTAACTAACAACATGTCTGGGTTAATAACAGCTTCTATAACTATAAATGCCCCGCAGAAGCAAGCCAGTTTTCACGTCGCACTACTACACGCTCGTGTGTACAAGTTGTTTTTGTCGAGACTACGTCGTTTACTAGTGGCACATGACATGGGCAAAATAGGCATATTATAGGCTGAAAACCAGACGAGTTATAAGAAGTTGAATGTGAAAGAGAAGCTGCCTACCTATATTCTCTGCACACTGCGTGCAGGTAAAGTGAAGGTATGTGTATTATTTATGTACTTGTAACTTACTGTAATATGCATATAATCAGTTTTGTTTTCGTCTTGAAATATGAATTAGTATTGATTTGTCATCTCCACATCACATCACAAATCACTATCTGCTAGCATGGACTCACTCACGCCACATTCATTCATCATAATATACTAACGTAATTAACAACGTTATCACATTTCGCGTTGCATCCATTTACCACCTCAATGCGATCCCTCGCTGCCAATTGGAATGGATGGGCTAGTATTTTTGCTAGTATCAGGATGAGCGTCCATTGCCTTTAGTAGTGTTCAGTCTGAGACAGGGAAAAGGGTTGACATATACTAATCGAGTTAATGTTAATACATTGGATTGGGCAGCGACCAGAATTAAATATTGTCATTATGACGGAATTCGCGCATCACGCATCAGTTTGTGATTTAATGTTGTTTTCACAGACAGCCAGCAAAGATATCTTTTTCTGACCTTTCTGTCTGAATTCTCATCTTTGTAATTTCTCTGTGTTGCTGGTTGGTACTCACTCCGTCGTAGTAATACACATCTTTCATTCATAATCACAGAATTTACCATACTGAAAATTTGATAAATGTACATATATTTTGCTTTACCAGTTTACCACTCTAATGGTACGAAGTACGACGAGTGTATGTACCTTGAAAAATTTAGAATGATCATTTGCATACGATATTTGATATATTTGCGAGATGAGTTATGACATATGATATATGACCATGGACTCTTCGTGGAAACTAAATAGCGATGTAATTTTGCACATGGCAAAAACTTTGTAACACGACGAACTAGAAATGACGACGTCAGGCGAGGCACAACGTCTCCGTCCGTTTACAAAGTGGTGTTAGTTTTGTTTGCTACACATGCACCGTAAATACCGTCGTGGTCGTGACAGAATTTGAAGATCTCTGGAGAACTGGTGTATACATAAACATAATATACTTCATGAGTCACCGTCACACGGAACGGAATCTACTTTTCTTAAATCCGTAGTCCGTAATCCATGTCAACAACATTTCCCTGCATGAGGAGATATAGTTGTTGTGATTATGGATTTTTGCAGGTAGAGAAAATTCTAAATGAGAGCAGTTTACATTTTGGTAGCAAAAGCATACCATATCCACCTCTTAAGTAAACCAATTGGGTTTTAAGAGTTATATTAAATACATTAAATAACTATATGAAACAACTGTTGACTGTGCATTATTGTGTCTACTCTACGATTGTTACAGTTACAGTTCTGAAATTTGGACCGCGTCCATAATGCCAGCGTCGTCGGGTGAGCTATGGGGGCATCATTTGATGCCCCAAAGGATTGAGATTGATATCCTTCTACCTACAGGCGTGGTTGTGCCGTTGCGCTGCTCCAGGGATCAAACTCTTCACAATATTAAAGGTAGTGAAAAATTTGCAAATTGCCTCTATGCATTCCCTTTTCACTGTGCTGTTTACTGTTTTGATGTGCGGTGCAATAACATAATACGCAATAATTGTATAATTCTGTATTCCGGATGTTTTCAGCCCAAGTTTGGAGAGAAGGACCCAAGTACCCCTATTTCCATTTGCTGTCATCCGACGTAGATTACGTATTTACTTCAGTAACACTCGATGCCAAAAAAGAGGAATTCCATGATGAATCCCGGCGTTTATGTGATTTGCATTTGTTCGTTCCCTTTTTAAAATTAGTTGAACCTAATGCATCTACGAAACAAGAAAATATACTAAATTCTCAAATAAGTAAGTATTCAATAAAAATAATCTATCAAGACTCATGATTAAAACATCTTTGATGATTGGAAAACTAATAATTTACTGTTATTTATTTATTTATTCTCCAGGTGTAGCAATTGGTATTCCTGTTAATCAGTTCGACGAATTAGATGTGCCAGAAGTTATCGAGTTTCGGAGAGAAGCTGTGAATGTATGTAAAGAAATCGTTGAGAAAAGAGAAGAATCCCTCGAATCTCATGCTCTATACAAGTTTTCTGCCCAAATAGCCAAAAGTGGACCTGTGTATTATCAAATGTTTCCCGGAGGAATGGTATCGGTAAAAGTTTGGTTTGATCCCACTTCAAATCGTAGCGTTACCGTTCGAGTGGCAATAGAAGCATATGGAGACACTGTGATTAGTGAGGCGTTGGAAGTATACTCAAAAGGAAGACCACGGGATAGTCGTTCATATACAGAATATGTGCTCAAAATTTGTGGTCGACAAGAATACCTTTTAGGCCCATACCCGATTTCCCAATATAAAGTAAGGACTACTACGTTGCAGTTACGTTACGTTACGTTATGGAAAATGTGATTATGATAATTGTTTGTGACTATTATTGTGGGTTACTTTATTTCCAGTACATTCGTGAAGTTCAAAGGAAAGGCGAAATCCCTCAATTAGAACTCGTAGAAAAGCAAATGCTCCATTGTAAATTACCTAACGAGCCATTTCACATACCGGCGTATTACAGGTAGGTACCCCTCGTATGGCCCAAATCTAAACCTCATTGTGGGCAATTATGACAATAAGCCCGCATGATGTACTTGTATTTGGTTGTAGGCGGACGTACCGCACAAGTGAGACAGAGAAACCCCCAGGAGATGTGCATTTATGGCGAATTAACTGTTTGTTTCAAGTGCAAGTTTTATGGGCGACGTATATTAACGCTACCGATAATGTAATTTTCAAGACGCTAAATAATATATTTCTGAAGTCCACAGCAGTGGAATTACACAAGTGCAAAATGTAAACTGATTTTTAATGTATTTTTTAGGTATGTGTAAAGGCTGGGATATTTCACGGAGATGAAGCCCTTTGCGAACTTCTTCAAACGACGCCAGTTTCATGTAATACACTCAGATGGAATGAAACGCTAAGGTTTCAAATATCCGTTCCTAATATACCGCGAAGTGCTCGACTGTGTGTGTCTGTGTGTAGCATCTCAAAAAATAAGAAACGCCAGGTTTGTAAAAATCCAATTAGTATCAAGTGGTTCGTCAAATTGGAGAGCTAGTGGCTTGAAACGAATTAAGTGTTTTGATGACTATGCCATAGGAGGAATACTGCATGCTGACCTGGGGAAACGTCAACTTGTTTGATTTTAAGGGGAGACTAATTACTGGGAAAGTGAGGCTTGATCTTTGGCCTGCACCTCTGTCCTTAGACTCTGTGTATTTACTAAATCCTCTTGGTATAACTGGTATGGCTCCAATCAAATATCTACTCAAATTATGGTAGCTATCTTCATAATTACGTGATTGTAGTACAATGTTGTGTATATTTGCTGAATGAAATGTTACTTTACAGGATCTAGTTTGGATAAAGGAAGCTCGTCTCTGGAGCTCGAATTCGACAAATACTCCTTACCTGTGTATTATCCGAAGGAGCAGGAGATTTACGCTATTGCAGAAATGATGAGCAAAAATGAAGATCCCAGTAGTCTGAATTGTGTTCCTGCAGACGATGTATGTATATAAATTTTGAATATATCATTAAACTTTTTGGTAACCTAATTAACGCTGCACTCAACAGCTAATGCCGATATATGACTATACTTTCAGTCTGCGCTGGAAGATTTAATTAACAAGGATCCCTTGTGCGAAATTTCGGAGCAGGACAAAGCGCTAGTGTGGAAATACAGAGAATATTGTTTGACCGAATTTCCTCAGTCACTGCCCAGAATAGTGGCAGCTGTGAAGTGGAATAACAGGGATAATACAGCAACTGTAATAATGAGCGAGCAATTGATTTGTCTTTCTTCAATAATTAATGATCAGCTATTCGTTCAAAAGTCTCAAATGTGCAAACTCTGTTTTTGGTGGTTTCAGTTTTACGATTTGCTGAAGAGATGGAAACCTGTGACAATGGAGACTGCCCTCGCTTTATTAGACTGCAAATCGGCGGATATTTTTGTAAGTTTTTCGTTTGGTTTGATACATATCTTTCTTGATATTCTTAATACAGATTCATTTATGCTGACCGAAAGATTATTAAAAATGTATCAGGTACGAGAGTTTGCCGTCAGAAACTTAGACCGCACCTTGCACGATTCGGATGTACTCGACTTGCTGTTGCAGTTGGTTCAATCTTTAAAATACGAACCGTATCTGCAGTCCCCGTTGGCCATGTTTCTACAGCGGAGGGCCTTAGTGAACAGACTAGTTGGGCATTTCTTTTTCTGGCATTTACGTTCTGAGATATCTGGGAAGTCATGGCTGGACGTCAGATTCGGGCTCATTTTGGAGGCATATTGTAGGGGCCTTTGTGGACATTTGAAAGACTTGTACAAACAAGTGGAGGCTTTGGAAAAACTTACCGTTTTAACTGAAACGCTAAAGGAGAAGCGAGATGAAGCACCGAGAGATAGACTGAGGTTTGTATAGACTGACTGACAGTGCCGCATTAACTTCCTGCCCACACACAAGGGATATTTTAAAGTAAAATGTATTTTTTTATATTTCAGATTTTTAAGTGAACAGATTAAACAAGCCGACTTTCTCGAGGTTCTGGAAAACCTGAGTAATCCAGTTAGTCCGAATGTGGAACTGGGTAGTCTTCGGGTAGAATCCTGTAGAATTATGGACTCTGCGAAACGACCACTTTGGCTGGTCTGGCAAAATAACGATCCTTTAGCTCAGAAAATAGGTAACATGTTACTCATGTGATTTTATGCCATTGACGCAGCATCGCATCACCAAGTAGCTTTGATATTTTTGCTCATGTCTTGCTGACAATTGACTTTGTAAAATCCAGGGATAGGAGAGACTGCAGCTATATTCAAGAGCGGGGATGACCTCCGGCAAGACATGCTGACACTCCAGGCTAGTATTATTATTTTTTTGTGTTATATATTATTATGAAATTCCGATGGCATCCTGTTTTGAAAATTTCATTTTTATATATAGCCAGTGAGAATTTCCATTTTAATGGAATTTTGATGGGTTTTTATAGGTGGTGAGAATGATGGACGAGTTGTGGAGATCAGATAATTTGGATTTAAAGATGCTCTCCTACACATGCCTGGCGACTGGCAAACAAGTGGGACTGATTCAAGTGGTACGTGTGGGGACACCCAGCATTACCTATTTATACTTTTTTATTTTTTTTATCTTGTACCCTACAATTTCTTCCACTTCACGACTCATCAGTGGAAAGTGCTTCCTCTCCTTGTGTAATACATTTTGTGTGTGGGAAATGTCGAGTGAAATGACGATATCACGAGCTATAATAATCCTGTATTCCAGGTTAAAAAAGCTCAAACAGTGTATACGATTCAGAGGAAAGCGGGGGCCCTCGCAGCGATTCAGGTTAATTCGAAGCAATTGCATAAGTGGCTGGCTGAGCGTAACAAGGACGAGAAAAGATATAACCAGGCAATAGAAACGTTTAAACATTCGTGTGCGGGATACTGCGTTGCAACCTTTATATTAGGTACCTATTAAATAAAGGCATAAATCATTTCATACTGTTGTTCAGTCAGTGATCCATTATATGTCTGACGATCGACGCTATTTTGCTCATCTTTCAAAACAACTTTTATTTCCACACTTTTAGGAATAGGGGATAGAAATCCGGATAATATAATGGTCTCAGAAGATGGACACATATTCCACATCGACTTTGGCCACTTTCTGGGGCACTTCAAGAAAAAGTTTGGAATAAACAGGGAACGCGTTCCGTTCGTGCTCACTGAAGACTTTCTCTATGTCATTGCAAAAGGGGCAGAGAATCCACGGAAAAGTCCAGCTTTCCAAGAGTTTCAAAAACTATGCGGTCGAGCGTACCTTATACTCCGGCGGCATGCAAATCTCCTCATTTCCCTCTTTACGCTAATGCTACCATGTGGCATTTCCGAGCTGCAGTCAATCGCTGACGTCGATTATTTGAGGAAGACTTTGGCAGTGGATATGAACGAAGCTGAAGCTCTCAACTATTTTCAGACTAGGTATGCCTGCATGGTGGGCCGAACTGGAACCAAATGTATTTATAACTTGACATATATTTATTTATTCAATAGGCATTATTGCATTTGCGATTTCCTTTTTACAGGTTTAGCGAAGCATACGGTGGAGGATGGATTACCAAATTGGATTGGTTTTTCCACTCTTTGAATCACATAAAGGACGCGTCAACATAGCCCCGGCGGAACCGCAGAACCACCTAGACTTTCCATGCCTTTCAATTTGCATTTATAGGAATTTTTAGAAAACGCACTCATTTGAGCCTTATACTCGACAATTATTATTGTTGCTTGTTAAGTGTAAAGTGTATATTATTATTATGCCTATCGTCATTCAAATACCAGGAAACTTATACGTACTACTATATACGACGTAGTGGAATAGTTGTTGATGGAAATGTAGTTCAACCTGTGGCCTCGCAAATACAGTAGGCTTCAAATTGCAAGAAAGACACGTAAAAGTCAGTTCTTTTTTAGGGAGAGAAAAAAGTAGATTAGAGACTGAGTTGGTGTTCAATTTCGGAGGACACAGTCATCATATGTAGGTAATTGTCGCGGAGTGTGGTGGTGATGCAATAACATAATAGGAAATAAATATTTTATATTGTTTTCTTCGGTTTTAACGCATTTTTTTGCAGATCAGTCATCGTACGACTTTCCAAATGATTGTAGGGAGAATTATAATAATGATACTCTGTAATTCGTAAGTTAAGCTACGAAGTTGGTGGATGATGGGGTTTTAAAGTTACTACTATTAGGGCAGTATTTGGATGGACTTGTGCTGCTGCTGGACAGCAAACATACAAGTTTTGGTTGTTTTCAAGAGTTTCTACGAATTTGATACGAATGGTTCCACGGCTGAGTGAGAAAAAAGAAATTGCCTTTTGCTCGTATTATGCAAAAACACTGTCATAATGAACATGATGATATTTGAGTAGGTGTGTAATTATATATTGCTATTTTGAAAATCCAAATATATTCTCTTGGCATTTTTACGGGGAGGAAAATCTAGATCAATTTGGATTTATTTTTGTTCCCTGTTGGAACAATAACTATCAGTATTACTTGACCTTTGTTTTGTTAAATCAAATATTGCCATTGACCTAATGTCTATATAGTGTCTCAACTATAAACTGAATAAAAGAATATATATCCCATAAAGACCACATACACAACCAACATCGGTACATGCTTTGCTGGTGTCGGTTGTTTGCGCTTGTTAATTTACTTTATGTATGCCAGTATTATTTACACGACGATTCGGAAACTGCATTTTATGGATCGCTGAGCCGACTCTAGAATTTCATTTCTAGTGCATTATTTGGTTCATTTGTCATTTCTTTCATCAGTGAAGCAACTATTATACGATCACCACCATGATGTCCACCATTTCCACACGTTGGTGGTGGTATTGAGCTGGACGGCGATACGATGAGATAAATAAATATACCGCTATCCAAATCCCAAATGGCAAACTGCCTGTGGGCGAGATTCGAGCAATGCAGTTGAAAGGAGAGAATTTGTGTACTCGTCACGTGTCCAGATAAAACAGCTTCCATTCACCAAAACCAATGTATTACTTTCGGTTCGGTCTCAAAAAATCATGCAACCCAAAATCTAAATCTAAAGCCAGTCTTTTTTCTTCCAAAATCCCGTTTTCCAATGCTGATTTCGAGAGTGAAAGTACCACAGGGGAAAGTTTGGGTGCGTCTCAGAGTGCCCCGGACCACCTCATCCGAACCTTTGATGAAAAAATTGCTCAAGGAAATCATAATATCGCACAGGTGGACACACATTATTTATCATTCAAAGTTTTATGAACACAATATAATGTTTTTTTACAGACTGTTGCACTATTTAGTCTACAGTTAACTTTTTATTAAACTAATTATTCAGCGACACGAAATATTCCACGAAATAAATGCAGCATTATTTTGTTCATACTGTTTTCTCTCAAATAATAATAGAACGCATATTATTATGCTTTACCTTTGTGTACCTTAGTATTTCTCTTAACTTCAACTTTTCCTTTTGGTTTTACTGTCATTAATCATTTTTATAGTTTATCATCTATACCTTGTCTACAATGATTATTATCAACACTACCACATGCCAAAATCGCTGAGGCAGAAATGAAAGAACGAATATATAGTGAACTGCACAATAATTATTACGTCTACATGAGCCGGAGCCGATAACGTAATCTCAGTAACAGTAACAATAATAATAATAAATTTTTTAACGCCTATAGTACTCACCTGTAATCTATAGTAATCTATAGGTATGTCTCTATATTAATTATATAGTAGTACAATATATACACAATGACAATAATCTGGCTCGCTTATAATGTATTACATTTTTTCAAAAATAGATAGACCTGCTGATGAGCTAGACATATCATTCTTTAGTGTTTGCGCACCAACTCACAGAAATCTCGTCGTCTCAAATGTTATGCTTTTTTGGCTTGCAAATCAAAGTGTATTTTTTGTGTGGTTATTTGTATACCTAGTTTCAAGGTTGTTATCATACTATAATCATAGTTCTCCTCACTCATGGATTCTATTTGTATGATACACGACGGGGCTAATTCAGGATAGTCTATAGAGATTTCGGCTGCGTTTGGTTGCAAATCATCATGTTCCTTAAACGTATATAACGACACTGTTCACACTTTTCTTACAATATTTTTTTGCTAGTAAAGTCAATTTTTTTCAAGCGTACAGATTTTTGTATACATACTTTTCATGTTTTTGCTGACAGGAGCGCGGTAATATGTTTATGGCGGCGGAATTACATGCATCACTTTACTTAACTGTATACTTATATATTATAGTATTTTTGTAGTTAACTTCTTAACACATTACATATGTATATGTTCTAGGCTAAAACGTTTAGCAAATATTGAAGTCATTGTCACTTGTCAAACGTAGAAAATACTGAAAAACGGAATGTTTGATTTGTACAAATTCAAAATAATCCTCTCTTTTTTCGATTTCCTATAAAACCACAGGACGCGAAGAAAACTCAAGAAATGCACTCCATCTTTTAGCACCGGACCACCACCGCCATGCATACTTTATTTTATAAATACTAATATATGTAATCTATAATACTGTATATGTAGTATGTAGTAGTACCTCAGCTTAAATGACTAGTTTAAAGTTTAACATAGATTGTCTTGAAACGAATTCTAATATCTAGTCGCAATGTTAAATATTATACTCAACGTGTGGGCGTGGAGTATAATATTGTGTATAGCCGGTTTCTCTGATAGTACCATCGGATTTAACTAGTGTTATAGTAGAAGTAGTTCATCATCATCATCATCATCATCATCATGCTACGGACCAGATGCAGATTAGAAAGTTTGTTTACTTTCGACGAGACGACATTGTAACAAATTTCAAACTACTGATGCACACTAATGAACAATCTATACATTATATGCCATGCCATATATATTCTAACAATAATAGCTTTCGCCTATATACTTTACCTGCTGCTAGCTACTACTATGCATCTCTACACATATTTTTTATTATATGCAATGTAACGTCATTTCAATCAGGTCCAGAGTATGTCATCTCATATCTTTTCGTTTGTTACATTTAAAGGTTTTTTCATCTGGTCCTCGTCTCTTGCCTAAAAGTCCTTGACCTATCTTATCCAATTCTTAAAACTTGTGTAATTATATGAAATACGAATCAAAGCTTTTACTCCCATATAGAGTCTAGTGGATGCAGTGAGTTACGTACAATAAATGGAGACCAATTTGTTTTCTGAAACGGTGTTATAGTCAAGGGTATATCCCGAAATGACGGTTTTGTCTTGCAGTCTTGCAGTGAACCGTTGGAGAAAAGTTTTTCCTCGCTTTTTTATAGTGCAATTCAAGATAATTCTTGCAAAATGGTTTGTGGTGGGCCCCTTTTAACCGTTTCCCATTTCGTACAAACATGCAAATTTCCAATTTCGCATATAGACTGTAATGTTGAAAGCATTTAGTACGAAGAGCGAGCAGTATTATGGCAAGAGTAAAATTGGCAAAATTGCGAGCATTCAGTATTTGCGTATATTTCTTTCTTTTCTTTGAATGCATTAGCAATCTGAATCTGTGGACTTCTTTGGCAAAGTTTGTGTCAACGTATTGAACGTTTGAAGATGCTGCGATTAAGTTAATATGAAGCTTAGTCTGCCGGCTAATGCATTATGCATAATATGTTTTAAGCGAAGTGCTGTCACTATATAGTTTTACGAAATAGCACGGATCTCCCTTATCTCTTTTCTCCCTTTCCCAAATACTGCTGCTGCACGTTCTCAGTAAAATATTAGTTTCATTCAGTCATCATAAAATCCTAGGGAGTCCGGATGGTCAACAATGTCTAGGTCAAAGGTGAAGTCATCCGTGTCATCGCTAGCACCTTGAAGGAGACAGTCTTTGCTCACCGGACTATCACTCCGATCCCCACCGCCAGCCTCGCCACCCTTCTCGTCGTGGACCACCATTCCGGTCAGGGCGAGAATGTAGTTTTTGGCAAGAGTCAGAGTTTCCAGTTTTGATAAACGACGGCCTTTGTTTGCCACGTGTGGTATGGGTATAACTTCCCGCAATGCCTGCGTCAAAAAAGAGCCACATAATTAGAAAAACAATATTTTATCGTTGTGCGAACAAAGATCAAGTCGTGTGGGATGCTCTCCCTGTGTGAGATAAACACGAGAACAAAAGAATATGCCGAACGAAATACGTAAATTAATTCTGGTGGGGAAGCATAAAACAAACGTCCATGCCCCGTTCGACTCTACCATTATCACCATCAAAACTGGTAACATTAATCTTTTATGAGTGCTGCCTGCACGACGAATTCATATGCCTGGCATAAAGTGATGAATTGTGGTGAGTTCTGAGTTGACTATATGAGTATTGTTCACTCCATTTTCAGATTGCAATTGTGAGCCAGAGGGAAAGGGAGAGAGGGGGAAGGCTACTGAATAGAAACATTCGGATTCTCATGTAAAATATGGTTCACGTTCTATTTCCATGTATTTCATCATTATCGCCTACCCTATCATTACATCCTATATATCCTACTAATAACACGGGTGAGATTTACTCACAAACACAAACCCGCTAACACAAAATTATATATAGTTGGTCTAAACTAAACCCCGCAGTAGCAGCATCACTACCGGGCACAAATCATGTTTCCCCAGAGTTATCTACAAGAGATGAAACGGGTGGGGTGGGTGGAACGGGAATTTACGATTACGAACTTTGAGTAATGAATGACGACAAATGCACACCAAAATTCTCGAAATTTTAGGCCCCGATGACGCTTTTCCGTGACAAACTTTATTTTCTCTAAGGGATCCTGACTGATCCTTTATCGTCAAGGCATAAAAATAGTCTAAAATTAAGCACAAGTGATGACGTAAAAATAAAAATGTTTGTCCACCCACACCTCCTCAGAGAGCGGGAGAGGAACAGGCAGTGCACGATATCGGGTCGGTTTCTCAGGTGAAGTAGCTGTCACCTTTCCGCATATCAATATAGATTGCACGCCACGCAGTTTGCACGCCACAACCACTGCAAATGTATAATGAGTGGGAAAAATGGGAAGGAAAATGCGAACAATCCAAAGTACAGGTTAAAATCTCATGTTTTGCTACTCCCTAATAATGATGCGTCTCACCCCATCGATCCCGACATGTTTTTTTTCGGAATACTGAAAGTATTACAACCGTGCAATGATCCCAAACCTCGGTTTGTCTAAAAAAATATATATACGTATATTCTCATAAACTTGAGAAGATAATGAGGGGTGAAAGCTGATAAAGATGCCAGGTGATGATGAGCTCCCCGCTATCCTATCTATCATCTCAAAATCCCTTTCCTCCTCTCCCATAATCATATATACGCTCTTCGCCATGCCAAAAAACTGGTTTCAGGTGGCCCTCACCATGTTTCACGTACACATTATGTGTATGTCGGTCGCTAACCGAACTGCGATGAGGCACATTATCCTTCTAGCATATATTGTACTTTAGTTAAGCACAGATTTACGGGTAGAGGCGAGACTCGAAAAGGTGACATCAATGTCTGTTATTTGGTTATCCTAGCAAATAATAGTGTTGCCTTTCCATTGAACCGCCGCCAATCATCCAAAAACCATGTGGCTATATATAAAATTATTATTGTGTATAGGCCAGGGCAACGAAGAAGAAGAATAGCAAGCACACTTTTAGCTAATGCTTATTTCTACTCTGAGCTGCTCGCTCAGTTCTCGCTTTCTGTGAAGTTTTGTTGGTGGTGGTGGTGTTACGTTCACCAATGAATTACTGGGCTCGTAATAATGTGCAATTTGTCCCTGGTCTCTAGTTACACCAGAGATGAATCAATAACTGTCTGTGTAACCATCTATATTTTTCCCTTCACGGACGGCGGCGGTCCTCCCTTTTCTCCGGATGAATTCCAACATCCTCTTTCATTAACAAATAACACATAACCCGTGTGTTTCTACATGTTATATATTATTGCTGTGGGTGCTTTCCCTTTATTCCCCTTCGTCTTATTACTATTTTGAGGATTAAAGGAAAGAATCGAGGATGGGTCGTATAAATTCCAATGAATTCTTCTCTGTCCGACTCACTAAAGTAATTTCTCGGATTTTCTCTTCTTCTGACTATCCCCATTTATTTCCTGGCGTAAATCTTATTGTAGAGGGGGGAAAACCTGGAAAAGTTTTTTTATCTTACTTTTTGGGAGCAAGGCTAACAATGCTAATTAATTAATTATTCCATAGTCGACTGGAAAAATTAAATGTGATCTGCTGATGCGGAGTCGTAATTAATTAAAACTGCTCTGAGAACTCGGAACAAATGCTAAAAATCCTTGGACAAACAGAGAGAGATGAAACTCTTAATTATGTCCGGTTGGATGATCCACTTGTGCACACACCACAGGTGATCTGTATATTATTGGAAAGAGGAAAGGGATAAAAGTGAATAGAGGAGAAAGAAGGGTGGTGGAACGCGTGTGAATAATACATAATAATAATAATGTTTGAAGGGAAATCCGCACTATACCTCCCACGAACCACCCATTGGGATATTTTCTTTTGTCTTTTGTAATTATAATTCAACCAGGTTTAATAATACCTACACATAGACGTTTACATCATCTCAACGTGGGTGGGTGGTTATGTTTCTCCTCTACTCGGATCACGTTTTAATTAGAGGAGTTCTTTTTGAATCTAGCCTGACCAGTGTGAGCTAAATTAATTACATAGCTATGCCTCCATGCAGTGTCCTACGTCGTCAGAGGGTGATGATGATGCTCAAAGCTAAAATGGGCAATGTCACCCATTTTTTTCTGACATTTCCTACAACTATGATAATTTTCATTTATGAACATTATCCTCACCTGAAAGGCTTGATTGAGTGAATGCATCCTAAGACGTTCCCGCTCGTTGCTCTCAAGTCTTCGCAGCGTTTTCTCTCGAGCGCTCAAAATGAGTTTACGCCGTCCCACCGGATTCTTCTTTTTGAGAGGAGCGTCCCCACCGTCCTTACTTTGCCCAGTGGAAGGGTTGTTGCTGCTGCTATTGTTGCTGTTGTTGTTACAGTTGACCGAGTTGCCGACGTTATTGTTGTTACACTCCGTCTCACCCTTCAAGTGTCCAGTGGATGAGTCCGCAGCCATCGTGTCGATACAGGGTTCTCCGCCGCCGCCGCCCCCACTCCCCCGCAACAGGGATGAGGGATCATGAGCAACACTTACATTGTCTGGAATGAGGGAGGAGCCGATGCCACCGTAGGAGCCCACAGAGCTCAAACTGCTACTGGAAGCCACACTCTGCGGACTGTGCAACTGCAAATCTGACGGTTGAGGGATGGTGACGGATGGCTGAGTGCCCCCAGTGCTGCTACCGATGCTTGACAAACATTGTAAATGAACTGGACTAGTTGTTTGTTGAGACGGTGGTGGCGGCGGTGGCTGCTGTTGTTGTTGTTGTGGCTGTCTTTGATGGCAAATTCCAAGAGGGTGGAGAGTCGTTGTCATCGTGGTAAGAGTTTGCGGCGAGAGCCCCGGACTGAGCCCAATAAGCCCCAGGTGAGCACCCCCGTCAGGTTGGTCATCTATGCTGTTGTTGGTGAGCACCGTCGTAATGGAGGATGCGGTGGATGAAGAGTCACTCAAGTAAAAGTCACTCGACTCCTCCAACATCTTCACATCTAGAACCAACATCGGGTGGCTGGCTGGCTGGCTGTTTCCCACGGAAGTGTGTGTACAGGAACTCGCCGAGTAAGTAGGAGAGATGAGAGGATAGGAAAGCCAATTCCACAATCAAATTATGTTGCTAGCTGTACTGGAAAAACAGGAGAAAAGGACACGACGTACGTTAGCTCTGCACTTGTTCCTTCTTGTAAAAAAAATCTTTAAATCTGTACTTGCAAGATGAAGAAATGGGAAAATATATGTATAACCTCTTGGGTTCTCCACCAGAGGATTATATACCAACCAACTGAGAAAGTAGTGTTTTCAACTTTATATCTTTCTACAAAATAAAAAAAAGTCCCTCGACTGCGACATCCTCCTCCTCCTCCTCCGTTTCGCTTCGTTTACCAAAGAGTCGTTAAGTTTTGAAAAGTATATATAACCATCCAACGTGGATGGAGGAGAGAGGGTGGCATGGGGTATACAAAAATTGGTTAGCACTTTCTCTACATAGGTATATATGATAATAATACGTACAAGTCATTTGGAGTGGTGCACTCCCAGTTCGACATTAGTTGGATGGAGGGAAGGTAAAATGGATGGATGGATGTATGTGGGTGACAGTGGTGAAGCGGGTCAAGTTTCCACATCAAATTACGCTTGTCTCCTCATTTGACTTTACCTTATGACACATGCTAGTGTTTCACTTTTTGTGTCACGTCACTCCAACTCCAAACTCCAGCAAGGGAAGGATAAGGATATATTATATTATATATATCATGGAGTTGCGTTGGCTCTCGTTCGCTTCGTGTGTGGCACAGGTTGGATTGGAGTAGAGACTTTCGATTGGAATACGTTTCATTTGTATATGCACACACGATGACTCTGAGTAAGTGAGCGAGTGAGTGAGTGAGTGAGAAGGAGAAAGATTAGCTCGGATGAAAACCAACCGATTTCCACACACTACGCAAGCAATGCAAACTTTGCCAACTTTTCTCTCTCCGGTGACGAACCTTCCCCGCCTGTCTCGAGAATCACACATTTGCCAATTTTGTTTGCTTTAAATTTTCTCCTTTTTAATGAACCTTCCGTGGTTACTTAGGCCTGCGGGGGGACTAGTAGTCGTGTTGCTCTTGCTCTCGGTGGCATGGCGGCGGTGGTGGCAAAATACCTTCGTGGTCCTCATGACTCGAAGTCAATTTCTAGCTTTTAACGGTTCCTCCATATCCATCCAACCCTTCATGTTTTCTACATCATTACAGCACCTCAACTACTCTCCAAGCTAGCGAACTTCTGCATGAATACACAATACAAGGAAGAGGAAAGTGAACGAAAGGAGGAGGAAAATTCTTGAAATGGGAACAATCCATAATTTTGAGTTGTATGCACTGATTCATCATCATCATCATCATCTTCTTCTTCATCAAGAAGAAGTCTTATACAATTGTATTATTCCTTTTCCTTCTCATCTGTGAAAGTGAAAAGGTCAGAGCACCCTGCTTTAGTTAGTGCACTGCACCCCAGTTTCTAAGATGAAGAATTCCTGAATCTGACAAGAGCATTGTTTCCCCTGATAAATCCTGCCATTTTCCGGGACACACTTTGAGAGACATTTATATGAATCGGATTAGTTGTCCGATTAGCTTCGTTCGACTCCTCCAAGCCCAAGCTATACACACATTAATAAACATTGGCCCAAATACAATATGAAAATGTATATATGCTGGATGGTGCTGTTGTTAGAAGAAAATTAACAAAGTATACAGATCGGATTAATCCTAGATTATATAAGGAGGAGGATGGTTGGAGGAGGAGGAGGTGTGTTTATGGCATTATTTTTATCCCCCTTTCCTCCCATTTTACACATAGACGCTTTTGGCCACCGAGAGTTGTACACGCGAAATAGACTGAGTGGATGGTAGGGCGATGGAGTAGCAGCGAAACAAACGCGCTCTGCTCCTTTTCCCAGATGACTTTTCCTATGGACTAGGAACAGAATCAGGAGGACTGAGCAACACAATTCTTCTGAGGCATCAATAATTCTTGTGTTCTTCCTTTGTCCGCTATATATAACGTTTTCCCATATCCACATATTACATAGCTCGCTAGCTCTACTACAACCATTATATTATTTGCAAGTAATTCTTCAACCAGCATGCTTTCCCCGAAAATTCATCGTGCAATGTAATCTTTGGCAAAAAAAAAGAATAAACGAGAGCGTGTCTGTTAGGCGCTCAACATATTTAACCAGAGTATCCTCATAATAAAGCGTTTTATTCCCCGTTATGCACACAACACCACCAGCCCCACCAGATATCCCTTTGACTCCATTCTCTGCAACTAAAAACGAGTTAGCTCACGAGGAGGACTAGAGTTTTCATAGCCAGCCAGCTATATTACCAACTCGTACACCAACCCAGGCAGGAAAAGAAAAGCCTTGTTTATCATAACAACGAAACGGGGGAAAATAATATCAGGTACAGGTTATAGTATTTTCCGGATTGTGTTGCATCAAGGTCTCCTCTCCCTTCTCCTCTTTTCAGAACCTGAGGCGAAGAAGACGAAAAATTGCTTTGACCTTCTCGACGAGACGAGAAACGATAAACGTGTGGGATATCCCATTTCATTCTTGTTAATACCGGCTAGGTCATGTCAAGATGGTGTTTCAAGTAATTATCCGCAAACGCTTTTGGGTTGACAGAAGGAAATTTTTGTGAAACCTTTAAATTTTCACTTTCCCCCTGCAACTCATCCAGCTCAAGTGTGAAGCATCATGAAGCGCAACCGACAAATAATAATAACTTTTAAATAGCGTGATATTATAGCCCCCCATTCAAAATGTCTTTTATGCCTTCGCTCTTCTGTTTCTTTCAGAGGAGGGGGCTTTTTATAGGACGACGGGAGAGTGGGTTTTGAGTCTGAAGAAAATTATTGTTGACAACAGATACAAAGGGGGCTGCCACTTACAATCGAAAAACTTGAAGAAGAAGAAGAAGAAGAAGAATATATACGCGCACACAGCGAGTTATATAGAAAATGACTGGAAGGTTCTTCTCAAAAGTTACTACTACTGTGTATAATATGCACTTTGTGTGACGCTGCTGTTTTTCTTTTCGCTCTCTGTAGATGAAACATTATTAACTTAATTAACAGACTCATTCAGAATGATTTCAGTGTTTTGCACCACTTTATTATTATACATAACATATACGAGGAAGGGAAAAAGGTTGGCAGTTGACGTTGGTGATGATGATGATGATGGTGCCACATGGAGGACACATTTCGGCCAAGTACATCATCACCCTTTTTCTCTCTCCCATTTCTCATTGTGTCTTCCTTCCTCCATCTCCACTCCCAACTTCTAAACCAAGGATAGCAATTAAACCAGATTATATGGAGCTGTGAAAAGCTATGGCTGGCAGGATGACAGAGCGATGACGCTCAACTACATATTATGTCGCCGGGGTACTAAAAAGACAAGAAATTATACGGGATTTTGTATTCTGGTGGAAACAAGAAGGTTTTAATTTCCAAACCTTATATCCCCTCCCTCCCTCCTCCGTGGTCGTACGACTTCCATGAGACACTACATATAACATTATAGTCATTTGAAGTGTTCTGCTTTTTTCCCTTCAATGCGCCCTGCGTCCAGCCCAGCACACTAAAAGCCGAATATTTTTGCGGGATCCGTAACAGATCGTGGTGATGATGGGGAAAGGGTTCAAATGTGAGTGACTCCGGAGATGTTTTATGATCAGCAAAGCAACAAGAGCAACAACAAGTAGCCAGAGAGAAAATGGTCAAAATCCGTTGGATACTTTTTTTTGGATCCGTCGTGTAGTGGTCATATAACATTATCCTTTCCAACCACCACCACCACCACCACTCCAGAACACGGAATACCAGAGAAGAGAAAGTAATAGTAATGCAATTTTGACAGAAAACAACAATCACTCCGTAAAACATTATATTTCCTCCTACTCCCACTCGCATCGCACTCGGAGAGAGAAGTTGATATGGCAGAGGGGATGGATGTGGTGTGGTGTGCGTATATAGTGTGTGTGTTGCAATGCCCCTACATCTGCTTTTCCCGGAGCACCATAACGCCAGATTCAGTTTCATGCTATCTGCAACGAGCAGATCCACAAGTGGAAAAAAATAGATTGCCTCCTCGTCGTAACAACTCAACCCCGTAATTCGCCAGAAAAGGAGATGTAATAAGAGGAATTACGTTTTTCTATACACACACAATACAGAAGAGAGGAGGCTTCCACACTGTGTGCATATAATAAAAGTATGATACACAACCACCACCGCCACCACGCCACTCTGTTCAAATCTACCCAATACTAAACAATTTTATAGGACTTTGGACATTTTTTTTTCTTCTGGGCGCAGTCATAAAATCTAAAGTAGATGCAGGGAAAATGGTTCAAGTGACCAAGGACAGGAGATGGTAGGCGAGTAGTCGTTTATTGGAACTGTTTAATGGTCACGACTGTGAATAACCAGTCGAGCTCTGGGAGCAGTACAACAAAACTGAAAATGTGAACATGAGTGAAAGCCACCCCTGCTGGGTGGCTGCCTGCTCAAGGCATTTATATAAGAACATAACATAGGTATATAATAACCAAACCGGTGGATCTCTGGTTGGATATAATCTTTTAATGAAATCAATTATATATTATATAGGAGTAGTCTTCCCTCATCTCCTCCTCTGCGTAGGCATATTATTATTCAAACTGTTGCATGTTTCAAAATCATAATCAACTTGGTTTATCTACGATAATGGAAATTTCACAGTTTAACGGACAGCTAACCTTTTATCAATTTAGCTTGACACACACACAGCACACCAGACTCGGCAACGTGAATACCCTCTTAAAGACAAGAAAATGTGATTAGTGCGTTTTACATGCGAGCCGTCGTATCTATAGGTTCTGTAGCTCACACACATTTTTTTTTACCCCAACGCAACGCAACCCGTGCACTCGACTCCCATTATTTTATAACGGCTTCTTAGAAGGAAATCCCGATACGGCTGAAATCGGATATTTTTTGTTGAGAACCCTAGCTTGAAAGGGACACCCTATATATGTCTAAAAAAAATATGAAATCTTATGGAAACTTGGATGAGAGTGGAGTGGAGCTCCATTCTGAAAGAGGTCTCAATTCACTGATTGTATGCATAGTCAGGATAAAAACACCACTTGATTCTCAAGTGCACCAAGTTTAATACCCCATTTTCGGGAAATAAATCGGAAAATAATACGGAAAGAGGATATATATATTTTATACATACATTCTACCATACATTCCATCAAGTGATTTTTACATTTTTTTTAAAATTCGAAAGCATTAATAACGCTGAAAAATATTCACAAACCTTTTTCGTTTTTCAAATCCAGTTTAAAAATGGTTGATCAGAGAGGCGAGATTGTTTTCACAGAAAAACGTATTTTTTATATTGTCTTATTCTAAAAATCAGCTTCACCTTCTCAAACACAAGTTTCAGTCCATCCACGAATCCTTTTGCTGTTTTGTGACGGTATTAGAGAGCAACAAATTGGGACCAAATGTGAGTCCGATTTGCCACCCATTCGCATCCAAATTTCCATCGGATTACATCCTTGTACATTTTTTTTGTCTTGTCACTCCCAATATCCTTGGCTGTCTTTTCCCCACTGGTTTTCCACTCTCCTCCTTTCACTTTTTACTTTGTTGGTCCTTAATGCTGTTTTGCACTTAGTCCTTGTTTCACAAAACGATGGCCTCGTTTTGGGCTCCTTTGAGATGACAAGTTAAAGTTGGTGTGATGGTAGTTGGTACACACTACACACACACAGTCACAACAAATGTTTTATATTTCTTTTCGGTGCAACACAACACACAAAACTTTTGTTTGGCCCGAGAACTAATATTTATTCCAAAACAAAGTAAGTCTCATAATATCAGTGGGTTGGTGTTGGTATTGCTCACTGGCTCACTTGCTTGCTTCTTTTCTTGTCCGTTGCACTTTTCTCGCAAAAAAAAACAAAAATTTACACAGTTTCTTCTTACTTGCTCGCCGACTTGTGTTCAAACAGAAAATAAAAAAGTAGAAGGGAGAACTAGGGAGAATAAAAAAAAGTAAATTGTTGTGTATACAAGGCTCCTTTAAGCGGTGCGTGGAGTCCAACAAGTGTAAACGTCAGACAAATGAATAACTAGAGAGAACTGGAGTTTTTCCCCTTTTCCCCTCGTCTGGTGTATTCAGTATATATCTGTAGGGCAGAAAAAAGGAGTTTGAGTTAGCAGTCAGCCAAAGTGGTGCAACAGGGAGTAGGGGAAAAACAAGTTTGCGTTTCTATCATTTCATGAAAGAGAGAGAGAGAGAGAGAAGGATCATGCTAACTGTCTTTTTATTTTTCCTGTAGTGTGTCCCCCACTTCCTATTTTCTCCTCCTTTCTCACCTAGCCGAAGAGGAGGAACAAGAAGAAGAAGAGTATGTGGATTTTGGCATGACTCTGTCTCGCTCCAGTCATTTCTTTCTGAAGGCTACAAACTAAATGAAATGGGCTTCACTAATATTTTTCCTACTCCTTTCTGATTTTTACTTTTCCCCGGCTTTTCTTAAGAACACAGGCTCGCTCCGTTTGGAATGAGTGGAGCACGCAAGGAGTTGAGTTTTGGAATGGTCTGTGAGACGG
This sequence comes from Dicranocentrus wangi, assembly GCA_036850665.1. Lineage (NCBI taxonomy): Eukaryota > Metazoa > Arthropoda > Collembola > Entomobryomorpha > Entomobryidae > Dicranocentrus > Dicranocentrus wangi. The sequence continues at coordinate 31,842 of JAANSN010000561.1, forward strand.
AGGAAAGGAGAGAAGGTCGGATACGTATATTTGGGATGAAATTTTCGACGCTCGGTTGGAGTTGGAAACTCCAAAGATCTCTCCTTTTCTTTCAAATGAATTCCAACGGGGAAAAGTAAGCCATCAAGTTGAGCATGTCAACAGGTACGCTCACCACGCTTCGCCCTTGCTGCCTTGCTTGCCTCCCTTGCTTGAAATGTTGGCTTTCCTTAAGCACTCCCAAAAACACTCTGGCGAGATATTCTCTCTCGCAGCGAGTGAGTGAGTGAGTGAATGAGTGGTGAAAGCAGCTCGAGCTCATCGCAGTCGTCGTCGTCTTGTTTTTCCCTCGTTTAGAACATGTTGGACTAACCACTAGAATTATGTAGGCTTCTGCCAAATTTGGGAGTAATAATAGACCGGAAATTGTACTGCTGGTGGTGGATGGTGGTGGTGACATGACATGTGTGTAGATTTAATCATGAATGTGCGAGAACGTGTGGAGTGTATCTCTTTAAATCCTTCCTTTCCCTCAATTTCCTTTTTACACTTGTCCTCCCAACAAGAAGGCAACAACAAGGCCCTTGTTGATTTCCGCTTTTTTCTTATTACGCCTCCAGGTCAGCGAGAAACGAAACAAGCAAAAAAAAAGTATTTCTGGAGGAGAAAAAAAAATTATCTTGGGATTTGGAAACAAAAAGAGGAGGACTATTTTTAGCATCAAAATCGTCGCAATTGAAGGGGGAAAAACCTTGGATGATTTACATGGAAAACACGTCAGTCATCATCCAGCAGCTCCAGCACAGCACTTGACAAATAAATTCTAATTTCTGTACTCTATTATTATTGTTATGATGATTTCGTCCTTCTCCTATTTACTGCATTTCCTCGTGAATATTTTCCCCCATATTTAAATGCATTGTGTGTCCTCAATATAAACTTCTTTCTTTTATTATTACAAGGTGCAATCAGCGCGTGTGGTCTGATGAATGAACAAAATTTGTAAAGACACACCAGCCCACTAAATTTATCTATTCCCTTTCAGTTTGGGAGAGAGAGCTAGAACCCCATTAAAAATGCTTGCATTATGCGCATTAGATGAGAGAGAATTTATATTTTTTTTTGAATCAAAGCAAATTAGGTTGTGTGTGCGGTTGGCGAAAGAAACTGAGACAAAACTATTTCTTATTCTTCCAGTTTACTCCAAACCTGGAGTTCAAATGAACATCTTTCCTAAAAAATTTTTACATGCACTGCCGCATATTATCCGACCGAAACAAGTATAAAATGGGTGAGCCATGCCATATCCGCCACCCACGAACGAGTGGTATTATGTATTATATACACATTCCTTCAAGCTGCAACTCCAAACTCAACTCATCCAACAACTCACGTTCATTTAGGTATATAATTTTTTAAAGTCGGGCAAAACTAGTTAGAGCTGTATATATATCCCACGACCGCCTTGGTCTTGGTCGGTCGGTCGGTCGGTACAAAAATCCTTGTCTACATTTTCTCGGCTGTTCCCTCTAAACAAGAGAATTACTTATGGTTAGTGCAGCGCAATGTAGTACTAGGTATATGTATACATCCTCCAATTTTTCCAAAACATCACAGATATGATTTTATTTTTGAATAGAAAAGCTGAGAGGAGTGAGTAGTGTAGTAGTAGAGTAGTAGTGTAGGGCAGCAGCCGATCCGGGAGAAAATGGAAGGGGAACGAGGCTCTGGCTAAAAGAGAGAGAGCATAAAAGAAAGTTGGAAATGTTAATGTCAATGTATAATGTTGTTAGCCCTCACATAATTGAAAGTGAGTGGAGGATTTCTTTCAAAATTAAATATAGCTTCGCTCTCCTCCTCCTCCTCCTTTTCCCTTTTTTCTCCCGTTTTTTTTTCCAGAGATCAGCCTTTGAGCTGACTGACGAGCTCCCACTAGAAAGGATACTGAAAAAGGATGTGCGGTGTGGAATAAATATATATACCTTTTTGAAAACAACACTACAGATAGTTGAAAAGTTGGAAGGAGCAGAGAAAAAAAAAACTTTTTGAAAAACGTATATTATACGAAGAAGGAGATGGGAAGTGTGCACAAGGAAAAGGTTTAAGGAAAAAGGGGATATATTGTATATATTATAGCTGTTAGTTTTTTTTTCTCTCGCTCGTCTTCACGGTGTTGATAGTGAATCCCACTTAAGAAGTCGTCGTGCTAAGCATTTTCTCTCTATCATTTCTTTAAATACAATGGTCTTTTTTGTGATATAGCTTTAAAGTTAAGTTACTTCAGCACCACACCACAAGTAACACCACAGCAATTTCTTTCTGCGACGCCAACTCGCTTTGTGTGACTTGTTGTTATTGTGTGTGATGTGACTATTATATTATGGCTCCTTGTTTGGTCGTCGTCGTCGTCGTCATCTTTGGCTTAGCTTTCACTCCAAATTTCTCTCGTCATAAATATTCCTTTTGTGACTCTTTTTTCTTATGTATATCTGCCAAATATGGTTAATGCATTGGGAGTAAAAGTGAGAGAGAGAGAGAGAGAGGGAAGAAACTAGAGATTTTTTTTCGGAAGCCCCAACATTCCCTTTGTATTAAAATCTGGATGCTCCCCTCCTCCTTCCAGAGGAAAAAAAATGTCTCAAATGTACAGTTATTTTTTCCTCTGTTGAAGACAACCACGAAGTGGATGAAAATGTGTGTATTTCCAAGAGATAAAAGGGGTAAAAAGGAAGGGAGACGAGGAAGGGATGTGTATAAATGATAATTTTTTGGTGGTGATGGTTAACTTGGTTGTGACTTTTTGATGGCGTACGTACCATACCATCTCTGAGTGGTTCGTTGGTTTGTTAAGTAATCAGCACTGGGCTTCAATTACTCCTCCTGTTACGTCAACTGTCATTGCCTTTCTCCCCTTGTCTTACTCGTGTTGATGGGAGACGTCTCAGCACATTTATTCTCTCTACATGCGAAAACACACACAAAAAGGAGCAATTTCTCGGTAGTCCCTATCCACCCGCAGAACTATAATACATATCTCTCTCTGATGATCACTGTGATATATCTCTGGAAAGTAATGTGTGCATTCTCTCTCTCTCTCTCTCTCTCTTTCTACTCTTCTTTTCCCCTTCTTCTTCTCCTTCTCCTCCTTCCTTTAGATATTTATTATGTGCTTGCAAGGGTCGTTGGTTAGCTGGTTCGTTGCCCACGCGAAATTTGTCTCGACTCCCAATGAAAAAATCCCTATACAGAGAGATACTATTCTTGCAACCTCTTCCCCAGAAACCTGCCACCACGATAAAAGAAAAGACGGAGGAGCGAAAGCCAAGCCAGCAGTCAACACAATAACGACACAAAACATAATGGATGTATATATAAACATAATACTTAGGAACAGTCCATTTGACCAAAGAAGCAAGAAGACCTTCGTAAGACAGGGGAAAAAATAGCCCTACACAGAGTGGAATAAAGTGGGGAAAGCCACTCTATACCACACACACACTCACACGACATCAACAAGTGTGATGTGAAAGAAGATGAAGAGGAGACGACGACGACGAAAAAAAAACTTTTTTTGTATATTCTTCTTTCACCGTTATATACGTTGTCGCCCCTCTCCAACTTCAAACAAAAGCAACTGGTGACATGAAAAAAAAGAATGCAAGATGAATATAATGATTTGATGTGTCTCTCCACTCCAAATTTTCCAAATAACAAGGCTCCACTCAACCAGCCAGCAAGCCAGCCTGTGCATAACGAATATTGTAAAGAGGAAAGATTTCAGTGTCAGTCGTGATTGTGGGGAAAAGTTGACTTTTCCATCTACATGTTAATGTGCGTTATGCATCAAAGTGGAGATGGTGTGGAAACAACAATAGACTTCCCAAATGTACCTGCTCCGCTTCCCTTGCCACTGTATGCATATAAAGTAGCTGTTTGTGCTCCTCTTCTCCTCCTCCTCCGCCAGGAAGGAGCTTTAGATAAGTTGTGCTGCTGCTGTTGGTGGTGGTGGTGGTGGTTTGCCAAAGAAAAAAGAAAAATTATCAATGTGTTGGAAAGAGGATAATGGGATGCCCTTTTATCCCCGTCGCCCTTTTCCCCCACTCCTCCTCTTCAACTCAATTTTTCACCGACAGCGGAAATCTAAGAGTAATCTATCTGCATCACTCAGGAGGACTCCCACTTGCATACACAACCAACGTGAGAGCCGATGTCGGGCTGCAACAGGAAGTGGCTCTGTCTTTCAGTCTCGCGATAGACAACTTTTCTCTCTCCTCCAAATGAATAGAGACGAGGAAGTAGGTATATGTGGAGAAACAAAGAGAGTGATTTCCCGGATTTGGAGGATGGATTTGAGTGGAACAAGTGTGAATAAGTGGGATGCGGGGGAGTACACATCAAATTGATGTCAATGCTTGTTTTTATACATTAGAATTGTATGGAGTAAAGCCAATCACAAAAAATATACCCTTTTGACTGCTGCTGCTCCTCCGCTAATGCCCTAAGATAACGGTAATGAGAGGTACGCCGACGACGCTTGGTTTTGGATGTAGTATATATTTACCGTAATTGTATAGTCACAAGGTGAAATTCACAAAAAACGACAAAACTTGACTTTTTAGAGAGAGCTATATTATGCCCGCCCGCCTTGTTCTCCTCTGACGAGGAGATTTTTCAGAAAACTAGCAGCACAGACCTGACTTTTTCTCTTGATTCTTCAGCTGGAGAAAACAGAATGAAACAAAAAGAGGAGGAAAACGAGTTTTGCATGGGCTCCCACCAGCCACCGCCAACTCCATGCATCCCATTTTTCCTCTCAAGAAGAGCTCCTCCATTATACACAAAAGCATGGGGGAAGAGCTTTAGAGTTGGTGGAAACATAAAGAGAAGGCACAGTCAGTTGTGCACCACTGCTGCCTCATCATCATCATCATCACCATCATCATGTGTATGGCATTCATCGACGTAGGCAAAATACCGAGTCAAAATGTAGTTTTGGAGGAGGGAGCATGTAATGTAAGTACAAGAAGAAAGTATTAAAGCAGGGGAAACTACAAGGAAAATAGTGGTGGTAACTGTGTTGTATGCATGACAAGAGTGGGGAGCCCAGAGTTGATTGAAAGCAGTGGGAAAGCAGCAACAGCAGAACTATGTACCACCAGTGTTCATCGTCGTCGTACAACAAGTGAGAGAGAGAGAGAGAAGCAACATGCAAGAATTATTCTGCGTACCAGTGTAAGAATCGCATGAAATAAGAGAGGGTTTTACACGATGCTGGTGGCTATACTCAAGCCCGGTACGTTTAAGAGGTTTGCTGCTTCTATTATTATTATTATTATGAGGAGCGAGTGTATGTAGCCGGTTACTCCATCCAATGCGGTTTCCTCCGCCGCTCTCTCACTTTCTCCTCTCTCCCACTTCTCCTGTATTAAGACTGGCTAAGTGAAGTTAAAGCATGCCATTAGCATTAGGAAAAAATGATGAACAAAAAAATTTTTTTTCCTTCTTCTGCAACAACGCAATACACGGATGCATGATATGTAGGCAGGTAGGTAGGTGTAGGTAGGGATGGCGGAACGGTTGCAAGTTTTTGGGTTCCATGAAACCGGGAAAAAAAGTGACACTGGAATATGGATAATGTGTCAACTGGAGAGGCGTGTATGTCCGTGAACAAGCTGGGATGATGAAAAACGGGAATAGTTTTTCCTATACAATTTTCCCTTCAAAACTTTTTTTTCTGATGAGAGTTTGGTGGATGCAATCCCGGCCTGCATATTCATCTCCCACATGAGCCAGCCAGGAGGAGCAAGAAAGATTCCACTTTTATTATATGTTGAAGGTGGAAGCCTAGACAACTTTTGTGCAGCTTTTCCCCCCACACACAGTCAGTGTGGCTTTGGGTGTACTTTGTAGATTCGTCGTCGTACCCATTTACTGCACGCCATATAATATGCTCTTCTACTGAAGTAAAAGTCGGTAGAATGAATGAACGTGAAATTATGCTAGGAAGAGCATAAGTATATTTTTCCCTTGCAAACCTATTTTAAATGTCATTGAGGCATGTATACGACGCGAGCATGCTACTCGGTAATCTATTTTTACACACCGATTTTCTTTTTGGAATTATGAAGTGTGCTCAAGGAGCTCAAAAATTGCTAACTTATTTCCACTGACTACTACTTTGTGCCGGAGTGAAAGGAGCATATTTACCAACTCGGGAGAAAACATCGTGTTCCTCCTGTTGCTCTCCCTCCGAAAGGAGGAGGTTTACACAGGTAAAATGACGAAAAAAATCGGTTGGTGCGGGGTATTAAAAATGTGCATCTTTTATATCCCTCATGATTTCCATACATATATTAAAACTTGCGTTCTGGCTTGATGCTCATATACCCGGTCCATATAGCACATCAACATCACCAACCACCACCACCACCGCCATAATCTTCTTCATAACTTGGAAAAAGAAAGTTTTTTAAAGTTACGCAAGCCAGAGTCGACTTTTTGCTACACAACGGAACGGATCTTCGTGTTGTTCTCCTCCAACACGACTCCCCCACACAACTTTACTATTCTCTTTATTTTCCCCAAAATTAAGCATGTTATAGGGTCATAATAACGCTATGAATATTATCCAACTTGTATCCAACTGTTGTTAAACGACGAGCAGTGCAGAGCTTGCTCGTTGCGGATGGAGAACATATTTACACCGTTTACTCCAGGCAGGCCATTATTACAACATGATGATGTTGGTCTTTCTTTATACGCACAGAATATGAATATATATATGTTTTCAACCAAAATCCCTGTTTGCGGTTCGGCTTTATATTTTTTTACAAGTATTAAACATTGTGTTCTCACACTTTCCATACTTCTTCTCATATCAGTATAACCATATAATAATATATGTACTCTCAACAGTCTCAACTCTTCCAAATCAGACCGAAAATCCAAACTTTGTAATAGTAAATGTGGGAGCATTAACGTAAAAGTCCTTTTTTATGGTCGACCAGCTCGCATATGAAATCCGTAAAGGAGCCTATATCCTTTTTACTTGGAGGAAAGATACTGGAAATGTAAGCAAAACAGACTATGTAAGTTTGAAAAAAAATCTATTGGTTTTCCCATTATCCATGCAGAGATTATTCCAGAATATTACTCATGTTTCAGTGCATTTCCGTTATGCGTGTGTATACTGAAAAGTACACAAAATGTGTAAGTTGCCGGCGGGAATACGTCTAGAATATGCGCTACAGAGGTATTTATATAGTGGGAGAGGGAGAGTAGAACAACGGGAAACCATGTACAAAGAAAAAACAATAAAAAAACTTATGCTTTTTATGACTATATAGCGCATTGTGTTTTTGGGTTCACAAACTTTTTCCAAACAAAAACAAGCACACGTACGTACCCATACCCACTGGCTGGTATTGTGTTCCAACCCCGTATAATACACGTGCATTTTTTTGTTAAAAAACGGCTACGCATACATTTCACTATTCATTACAAGCTCATTTTTTTCGTTGTTGGAATCAAGTGAAAATCATGGCCGTCTGCCGTCTCCCTCCTCGTCGAACTAATGTAGTCTATCAATCTAACATTGGGATCTTTCCTTCACTCACTCCCTTCTTCCTCCTCCACTTGCTTTCAATTCATACCAATTTACACTCCGCTCATTTATATCCCCTCTCCATCTCCTCCATCCTCCCTTGCTAATGTGCATAACATTATTAAGCAACTGTGTTTAAGCGTACACTAGAGCCTATTGTGCCTCTGAATCGGTGGATATATTATTATTACATTTTTTACAGCGTTCAGTTCAGAGAGGGAAAAGCGTGGAAAATGGAGCGAGTTTGGTTGGATATAGGATACAGGGTTTACTTACTTGTATGGGAAACTTTTTGGAGTTTCAGAGAGTGAAAGCGTCGGGAGGTTGCTGGTGCCGCTGGATGACTGGTAGTGTGTATGTGTGTGTGTGCATTCATATTCATATCATTAGTGCTCCCATTACGATGTTAAGGTTGAGAAAAGCAGAAGCATGATGGCCATAAGGGAAAATTGGTAATGGGTTGAGTGGATTAGGAGGACAATGATGTCGATGAGCGGCATCTGCTTTCACAACTCTGTGTATACCCATATACTTATTATATAACTTCCACCCAAAAAGTGTCATAAGAATAAGACTCTCATCTATCCGACAGAGCCATCATGGAAGAAGGGGAAAATATATATATCAGCCATTAAACACGGGAGGAGAAATAAGCTGCAAGATGAACTGCTAAGTTGAGTGTGCGATGCGGTAAAAATGCGAGGACAACGACGACGACGACGGTGGGTTGACGACGATACACTATCGTCGTAGATGATCAAAGAGGTTTTCCTACATTGAAGTGAGTTGTATAAAAGTGTACACAAAAATATCAAGAGAGAAAATTCTGGTATAATCTTGCTCTTTTAGTGCATGTGACTTAAATTATGCATAAGTTGACACACATTTTTCCCCCTACATACTCTCTGTACACGAGAGATGATGGAAGGCTGATGCGAGTGAAAGGCTGGGGCGGACTCTGGGCCCACCACCATCACCACCACCGTCAACAACACGACGGACTAGAGACGATCTTTGGACATATGTGTCCGCGGACTTTCGTCTGGAATATTTGATGACTTAATCTTCCACTCGGAGACAGCCAAGAATACTGGATTTTGAGAATGGATAGCATTACCCGGAGAATTGATAATGGATGTGCTGGATGGATGAGAAAATGAATCTCGGCGCTGCTGCTCCTTCTTTTTTTATATTGGAGAACCGTCGTACTCGTTGTCCTGTCGTTGGGAGTTGGAATTGGAGTGGAAAAAGTGGATTCCCAGCCAACCCCCAGCAGATTGGGAAACTATACTTGACTTTGCATGGCAGCTTCTTGCTTCAATGTTATTTTTAGTAATAATATTCGCGTCCATGGCGGGCGTCATCGTCATCACCGTCAACTGTGAACAACAGGAAATGATGCATATTATGCAAAAACTGGCTGATTACATACATTGTTTTGACTGGTCCGCTACGGTAGGTCAGTAAGTAGGCGGGATGGGATGGAAATATATGGGAAAATGGGCTTAATTGTCAAAATTCTGTAGATTCTCGTTAAAGTCCAATATATATTTAAGGACAACGATTGAGATAAGGAAGTCGTACAGCTTTTTTGTCTCGCTTTCCCCGGCACCAACCTAGAAATAATTCTACTGTAATTTTCTCACCAAATTTTCGTGCACCCTTCTGCTCAATTTAATAAACTATTGTTTCACCCGAGCCAAGTTTTGCCAACACCCTTTTCTCCCTTTGCAAAAGGCGCCCTCCGTAGTGTAATTCGTCGTAGTAGCATAGGCATGATTGACACTCCACCATTGAAAATTAACTGGTGACAGTGACTTCACGAGGCGGAGGATTGTCTATCTGACAGTTGACAGACATGATTAAATGATGTAAACAATTAAGGCCAAAAAGATGATGGGATAGATTGGCCTTCCATCCAGGAAATGAGATGCCTCATGCTGCCTGCCGCCGCTCTTATGCCACCAACTTTATGTAGTATTCTTTTCCAAAATTCAGCGACAGATCGTCGTCGTCGTCGTCGTCTCCTCCACACATGCTACTACTACATTTACATAATAACCGTCAACCCATGAGCAGCAGCAGCAGCATCTAGGACGACGACAAAAAGGACGTCAATCCAGAAAACTAAGAATCTTCTTGCTATTTTACATTCATAGATGAGAAGAAAGCTGTCTTTCACTGAAAAAAATTCTCCGAGGAATTGAAGGATTATTTAAAATGTAATACCCGTATTTCGCCTTCCACGAACCCGGCTCCTCTCCCGCTCGGTGGATCGTCATAGTCATCATACATGTAATTGCTTGTCGCTCTAGTGTATTATTACAAAAAAAAAGATATAGAGAAATTAGGCGTGGGGTTTTCTTGCCAACTCCGTTTCTACCTCCTCCTCATCCTCCTCTGCTCTGCCTGCCCCGCTCGTATATTCTTTGTCAAGAAAACAATGTAGAGAGCATTTTACCTCATATCAAGTGTTTTCCTCCGTGCTCCTCACTCAACCATTGCATATATATATGAAATATTATGTGCCTGCCACTTTCACAGCTTCATTTTTGTGCTCGCAGCAAGGGATACATAGAATTTAGAACCAATATCCGCTACACATTATTATTTCTTTTGGATGAATACAAAATTATTACTATTTTGCTGGCTAAAAAGTCGGGGGGGGGATTCTAGCGGAAATAATTTTTATTTTGTGCATAGCCACACACACGTTTTATTTTAGAGAGCGTCATAGCGTCTCCCCCGCGCCGATAAATTCGACAGAGAAAAAAATAAATGTAAATATAGTTGGTAAAAAAAGGATCCATAATAGCATCACAGTCCCTGGTGATTTTTTCCCCAAAAAAACATTTATACAGTCGACATGTGGATGTGGAATATGGAGTGCTAGGCCGGGTTGGTTGGCACCACTTTTGGTGGTGCTATTGCTTATAGGCATTTTCCTATGTCATGCATAGTTTATGCATGACATATGCATAAAAAGTACTCCATTACTTGGTAGGTAGGAAGGCATCTTTTTTTTCTTCTTATTTGCCGTAAAAACTGTTCCCATCTTGGATTAGTTCATTTCCTTTGGTTCTCCAAGAGAAGAAAAAGAACAAGCCGCGCTGATGTATAATGTGGAAGCAACAGGAACGGAGGAGAGCAGAGCAGAGCAGCGAGAGCCAGAAGGGAAAGCAACTGGTTTGATGTACTTTCTCTCTCTCTCTTTCCCCTACATTCATAACTAGAACACCAGCGAAGACTCGGTATATAGGCGTAGTATATTAAGATGGTAGGCATAGGGCTGCTGATACTGATGCTGATGTGGGCGACTCCAAAAAAGGAGCAAGTTTTCTTCTTTTTTTCTTCTTCTTTCTCTGGAGCAACCACCAATATAGAAGTTATAAAGAAGAAAAAAGGCAAAAGTAAAATAAGGTATCTTTATACTTACTACTACAACTACTGTATTTGAATGGACGATAGGAGATGTGGCAGACAGCAGTGCTCCCCTTCTCTCTCTCTCCTTGAAAGACGATCAAGATGAAATAGAAAGGAAATCTCCGAGGGAATTGGACTTACATGGGAAACGGGAACATAAAAAAACTGACACTGTTCAACATCAGGGATCTTATCAAACTTGAGCTGGTATTTGGGAAACTTGGATTTTATGAAAATGTTACGGAGAAAAGGGCATACCTCTTGAAACAGCCTTCAAGTATGCATACACTTATACAAAAAAATACCGCTTTTCAACGAGCTACCTAAACCCACATTATACATTTATGTATCACGGTACGGTGGTGTGGTGGTGTTCCAATCAAGGCAAGTTTTACGTACTATTTCCTGAAAAACTATATAGTATTTACTCAAAATATTAGGAAAAAACTAGGTAAAATTAGAAGTAGTAGTATTTAGTTGTATATGGTTTTAAAAAAGTCTAAAATTGGACGGTATAATGTATACAAAACTGAGAAGAATAACCGCCTACCTTTCATTCAGATGCCAAAGAAAACTCCACGCTTTTAATAATAACAGTGTGGAGTAGTGGTATTACTTCATTTAATTTTGTAGTCTTATTCTACACCTACATCCTATATCCTTTCGACGTAGTTAAGCCGCAGATTTTTTTTCGTATATGAAACAAATATTATGTGTACTTTATATTTGGGAGGTAGGAGGGGGAAAAAGTGATTGAAGTGCGGAGCAAGAGAGATGATGAATTCGTAAAAAGGTATTAGGGAAAAGATGATACAGACTTAGAGATTTTCCCCTATTTTTAATTCAACATGAAAAGAACCCACCCAGAAACCACCGCACCACCGGATGTGTATACAAGATACAAAAAAAACTGATAGTGAATCAGCTTTTGGGTAATCATGATCTTGCAATTTTCTTCGTGTATTTTTCTTCATATATATTATATATTTTTAAAAAAAGAAAATGAGCCATTTCCAATTGAAAACTTTTTCCTAAATGTAATACGCCGTAATGGTTACAGCCAAATATATATATAGTTATAGGTTTCAATCGTAAAAAAGGTTTTGTCACTTCCGAGAAGGAAAAAAATATCTCGATACAAACCTTTTTCTTAAGAAAAAAGACGTACACGTACATCCCCATCCCCAACGTTCCAGACCTAATAAAAACCGGAGACGAAAAAGTAAAAAAGACTTGTGTGTAGTAAATCTACAGCTTGATTTCGGTTATTTCATGGCTAGATTGATTTACACCTGATTCCAACTCGAAAAAGGGTTCAACAAAGCTCATTTTATGCTTTCTCTCTCTCTCCCCGCGTTTCTCTGATAATACCAGTGTTGCACGTTCGTCTTCGATATCCGCTCCTGAAGCCTGAATATACTGGCATTTTTTCATCTTGTTGACTACCACTCATTTTTTGGGAAAAGTAGCAAAGGAATTTTTTTTTCTTCCTTCCAAGATAAAAGGAATATGTGTAGGAGCAAAAACCGAAGAAACAGAAGAAAATTGTGTTTTTCTATATATGTATCTCTTGTGGGGGAAAGCAATGTTGTTCCTTTTCTTTTGATATAGTAGTGGGGAAAAATATGCGGGGACAAAGACGTCATAGTCATAATATATAGTTTAGTTGGCTGGCTGGCTGGCTGGGTGGTGTGCACAACAACCACCTCCGCCATATCACCGTCGTACCGCTTCTTCCGCTGTGAAACCGATAAAGGCAAGAAAAAAAGGATGGGGGATGGGTATCTATTGAAAAAGAGAAAAAGAAGAAGAAGAAAAAAAATAGTTTCGATAACACATACCACCACCACCAGTACACATAATACAGATGCCAAAGCTTGTTGTCGCAGTTAAGCATCCGAGATACGTGTGGTATGAGAAATAGCTCCACTTTGGCATGCGAAGAACGTCCTGATTTTCTGTTTCTTGTCATCTTACTGCACTTCTGATCCTTTTTCGGAATTCTGTGATAGTTTTCTCCGTTTTCCTACAGGAAAATACATATTTATTGAAGATATATGGGAGATGGGGTTAAATTGTGAGTTTGGGGTGTACCTACCTACTACTAGCCAGCAAAAAAGACCAAGTCGCGAAGTAGTTTCCTCACGTAACTTGGAGTAATGTAATGTCATGTAATTTAATACGAGTTTTTCCTCTAGAACAAAAAAAAGTGGAATCCCCGAATCCAATTCCTTATTCCTCCCTCCAGCCCTTGTGACATGGAGCCTGGGTGAGTGAGCGAGTGAGGGAAAAAAACCACGGCTTTTCAACTTTGGCTATCGTTTGGAAAAGGATAACAAGGATACGTGTGGGAAGGGTGGCGTGGCGCTCCGCAGCATTCCTTTTCGGGATCCTGTTTTGACTTTATTTTATATATTTTTTATCATTGAATGTCCATTTCCTACTTGGTATAAAAAATAACAAGACATGCTTATAGGATATAATAGGAAGTATAAGAGAAAAGGATTTTCATTTTCTGACCCATTTTAGGTTCATGGATATGGTTGACATCACCAGGTTTAGTTGAGGGGGTGGTGGTAGTAGTGGCGGACGAAAAAGTTCCTGGTGGGGTTTTACCGGTACGGCAGGCACGACAGATTCAAGGAAATAAACAATTGAAAACTAATATTTTCATTTTGAGTGGGAGAAGAAGCTCTTTGAGGAAATCCAGGCTAAGCTGACTGGTCACGCCAATTGATTTAGTAGACCAAAACTTAAATAGGTCTAACCAAAGTTATTTACCTCGGGTAGGTTTCCCCAATAAGGCAAAATGCATTGGCGAAAGGAGCTCAGCCTACGAATCCCTATCGGATTTCCAATAAAAAATGAGCATGTAAACAACCCTACCAACCTTTTTATTTCATACATAAATTGACAACTGTCGATTCAACTTTTCACGATTTCCTTCTCAAGACAACTTTACCCAACAGGCTATATAGCACTTTCTCCGTGTATATTTATATTTGAGTAGGCTATTGTACATCTTGTTGGCCAAAGTACATAATATCTTACGTAAGTTGGTAAATAAACCAGTTTTACTGTCCTTCAGTTCAGCACCGCGGCGTATATCAGCCAGCACTTCCTAGTCCACTTTCACTTACCAGCCAGCCTACATACTCGTACTCCTGCGATGCGATTTTTCCAGAAAATTGTTTTTATTTTCGGTAGGAAGTACGACGATGATGAAATGAAGCCCGTTTTCCCCCATTTTTATTATTAGTGCACAGGGAAATGCATCTATTTTTGTACCCTATTCCAGGTTCGCGTCGACCGTATCACATGTCACCCTTTCAAGTGACTGGTCTAAATCTCGGATAAAAATAAATTTGACTGGGGAACAAGTAGGATGAGCAATATATACATACTTGGTTGGGTGATATATAGTGGAGTTTTTTTTTATTTTCTCATCCAATGACGCTGGCTTTCACTTGTCCAGCAGTATTTTCTAATAAGGATGTGATTTATGATTTAATGTATTGAGTTTGAGTAGGTTTCATCTTCCAACTCTCCAATTTCAACCACTTAAACCGAATACAAGAAAATAAAACAATATTTGGTAGGAAATCGCACACATTTCTAAGTATAGCGGAATACGAGTTAAATGGGATTCGACAGGTTTCATCTTACAATTAGGCGACATCTCTAAAGATGATAAAACTTATTTGGCCAAGATAAAAATCATGTTTCCTTCTAAGGATCATTACCGTGAGGACTAGACCAAGAAGACCAAGGTGGAACGGAACCGTAGAGAGGGGGGGTGGAACGAAAATATTTTCGACATATATATTGTGTGCTGTAGGTAGTGTGGTTGAAGACGAAAAGAGCGAGAGAGAGTTCTTGCAAGGCGTCTGGGGATGTTGTTTACTTTGCTATTTTGAGTTGAACCATTGACTTCCATAACCATGTGGTAAAAAAAGTTGTTGCTCAGTTTCCTAACGTACTTACATATACTACGTATTTTATTTTGCTATTGCTGCACTACCAACAAGGAACGAACGAACCAATCCCGTCATCTTCCCTTGTCAAAGTTGGTTACGCAAATGATTTAAACACAAACAGGAAAAGCTTTTGGTTTATTACTCTTCATGGGAGAGAAAGTGTGAACGCAGGCAGCGGCACCCACATTATGGAAGACCTGCAGATGGTGGCGCTGGAACTCCATCCAGCACAGTCTGTAATGCAAAACAAGATATTTATGTGCTCCACTATTCCAGTTACTCTTCTTACGTTACTTGTCATCCTATAAATCACCATGAAGGTATGAAATTTGGGCTGAAGGGAAGACTGGATAGGAGAAGCAATATTTTATGGGAGCCGACCTTCTCCCCACAGACATTTTATGGTGGGGAAGCTCATTGATCGTCGTCGCTTTGCAAACTACTACTCGCATTTATACATCATATTTAGGTAAGTGTACAACAACCAACCACGCAAGCAACGTCACCCTCACTTTTGCCTTGCCTTTACTAAACAAACACCAGCCCCACCGACGACAACTGCCACGAGGACTCTGAATGAGAACAAGAAAATTGACAAAAGGAAAAGGCGGCTGGGAACAAAACAAGAGAAAATATAAGAGTTTTGTGTCAGCAGTCCATCCTCAGTTGTCTTTATCGCCATCGCCATGCATGAAATCATCTTCTTGAAGGTGATAGTGAGGACGGGAAATAAATGGGAGGGAGGGAGAGAGAGAGAGCGATGCGTAGAGTCATCTGAGATATTTCATGGGGATATGACTTCAGCTTAGCCTTTCAGTTGCCAGAGCCAAGTTTCTCTCTGGTGAGTTCTAAACCCCAAAGCAACAGTTGGTAACTTGGAAAGTGGAATGTGGGGAAAGTGGTGATGCTGGTGGTGGAGGTGGAGAAAGGCAGAAAGCCAACCCAACCCTTTGAGTATTCGGGCTTATCATAATAATTCTCTCCTTTTTTATGGCCAATATACATCCATATTATTTTTAATGGTTAATGGTATCATTAACTAAAGTAGAATACCCTATGTATATATGCTGGTATTTACAATCCAAACAGCAATCCAACAGCAACTTTTGATTCTAGTCTATTTTAATTCCAAAACAATTAACGTGAAGGGCTATAAATAGAATGAAAGGCGTATGGCACACATGGCGTTCTCCGAAAATAGAAGCCAATATCTAACATATAACATAAGTACCAGAGATTCATTCCTGTTTTCTCTCTCCTCACTTTTTTAATTAGTTGTTCTTATAGCAGGTGTTACGGGGAGGGGGAGCAAAGTTTTTCAATTGTTTTGATTCAAGTTGAGTGAGAACAATAACAGTGCTGCTCTGCGTGCTCGGAAGTAAGCTATATAGCTTCCATTAAATTATCCCCCCAACTTTGAGCTTCTTGGATGTTTACTTTTAGCAGAGATATTATAAAGTCATGCAACGCAACGACGACTACTCCGAGGGATTCGGTAGCGGAAAAAAGATAATATATGGGACTCGGAAACGGAAAATATTCGATTGTTGGAGGACACAAAAAAACTATACTGACTCACTGTAATCTACACAATTCGTGCTATATATAATTAGGGTTGACCTAAAAATGTCAACTTTCTTTATTGACTTGTATATATGAGCACAATACAATTGCGGGAATTATTCCTAATTGTGTCTTTGATCAGTGAGGAGTGGCTAATTTTAACTCAATTCAGATTTGTAATTTCTGGAAAATTGAATGACACGACCATTAATTACACATCAGCGGATTCTTATTCCCGGCTGTAGTCACTCCCTCAGTTACAGAACGGTGGCCTTTGCAGAAGCATCAGGAAACTTTTTCGGGCTTGTATCCAGAGCCAAGCCAGACATAATACGCAAGGAAAGTAGTGTAGTAGGAAAACCGTATGTCTGCAAAAACTTTGTTAGAGGACACATTGTAAAATCAGGGAGTTTTAACGGGCCCCTCACCCGACTTATAAAGCTTATCTCATTCCGAATTTTCTGCCATCTCCTGTTGCTTCCCCACCAGTCCACGACGGTGGTGGCCTTCGGGCACTTCTAAAATCAAACAGGAAAGTGTACAATAGGAAAAGAGGCTTTTTTGGCTCTGGCCTGTTGCTCTAGATGTGCGGTGTGATGGGGAGGGAGGGATGGAGAGAGAGAGAGAGAAAGAAAGAGTGCGGCTTGCATGTAGAAATCTTGTTAGCAGGATCATACGGAGGATATAAGAAACTTTCCTTCTCTTGTTTTCTCGTTGCCTCTTCAAGTGGCATAAGCCGCGGTTTGCGGTCAGCCCGAGAGTAGGCCTGGCTGATGGCTGGTCCTGGTAGAATCTGAGGTATACTCACTAAACCCATCTTTCTGGGGTATTCAAAAGTCTAATGTGGTAAACCATGCATGTCGAGATCCCTTGAAAAATAGGCTGGAACTTGGAACAAAAAAGAGAACTGGGCTCTCGACTTTGCTCACTTTAAGTCACTTAATATCACTTGAGGCGGAGCTGAGAAAGTCCATTTAGCTAATCCGTTTTTATTTGATTTCAAGATTTGTTTACTCTTGGGCCTTGGACATTACATGTACGGATTTCTTCTTGGCATCTGAAAATTGAGTCCTAAGAGTGAGTAGTCAATAAGAACCAATATCGAAATGCATATGTGGCTTTCGATTTTGAGTTGTGTCAACTTGTGTCATGTTGTTCATGAAAAATATTTTTTAGATTTACAAAACCTCCGTATAAAATTTCTGCAAGTCTACATTTGTATCCACCTACGCTATAGATACATTTCTCCAGGAGTCAGTAAGGTAGATTTGGGAATGTTGGAGTTTGGGTTAGATACTTTATCAATGAACACCAACTTTTTAATTCATACATGGAGGATTAAGACGGTTCAAGCTTTTGGAGACAATGCGTATGCTGACAGGCATTGGGCTATGTGGCTTAAAACTTTGCTCACATGTCGTAAACCTGCCAGGAAACTATCGACGCGTATTTTTATTTTTAACATCACACCCCACAACATTGTCTGACAAGGATAGGATTCAAGATACTTTAAGAAAGTAAAATTGTAAAATGTATCCTCAAGTATTTAATCGTAGCTTCCAGCTATGGTGCCTCTCACCTACGACACACTACGTGTTAGAGAATTCTCGCGCTTTCTACATCGAAATATATTATAACTTTAAAAGGTTGTGTTAATGCTCGCAGATTTTCTCCATTTTCACTACTACGGCCCACATTACTCAAGATAAATTAATTTTTAAAATGCTCACGTTTCCAAAACATCATCGCAGCATTGTGACGTATGTATAGAAGCTATTTTTAGGATGATATTTTCTTACAATATAGCTTATATAGCTTAACCCTATTTCAAATCTATTTAGACATACGTATTACGCCAACAATTTCGGCTAATAGAACCAACTAATGCTGCGATGTGTATATTCACATTCTCGGGCAAGCTAAACGGAAACGGGTCAAGGGATTTAAGTCACGAGAGAGCAATTTTTACGCCAAGCTGCCAACCCGTGCGGAATAAAAGAGAACACATTTTTTTTACTACATCATTTTGTGCTACACATTCTGGAACTTGGGAGTAATACATAATGTATGTACAATGCCAACTCATAACTATTTTCTTACAAGGTCCTTTTGGGAAATCTTTTGACGTTTACAATGTACTACACTTTTCACCCTGTTGAATACACTGGGAAATAAAGAGTAGGGAAATAAGTGTGAACAGCGAAAGACAGTTATCCGGTTAAATCTTCATGAGCTGCAGGAAATTTCTGCGTGGAAAACTTATTACGGTAAATTTATTCAGCATTTTGCTACAAGTAATGAGGCCTAAGATACGATTGGGGACGTTGTAGAGTCAACTATTTCGGAATATCAAAAAAAAATAGTCACTTGCTCGCCTACATTCCTCCGCGGACGACGTAACACAGCATTTTAATATTCTGCTAGAATAACAACATCCCAATTTTTTTTTTGAGATGTCACCCAAAAACTGATGAGCTTCGTGATGAGCAGTGACATTCTGGGAAAATTTTCAAACATGAAGTGAATTTCCGAATTTGCCATGAAGCAAGAAGCTAAAACGCTGTTGTTGGTGTTTACAATATTTATATGAAAATATACACTTTGCCCTCTTTCGTCCCTAAAAGGGGAGGTGGAGGTGATGCCCATGAAATTGTCTGTAAAACAGCAATAGCTCTAATGTAGAATGTCTCGCGGCGACGGATTTACAAAAAAGCAACTCTTTCCCAACTAAACGCACTTACTTGGATTGCATTTTAAATATTGTGTGTATTTCATTTGAAGGAGTCTTGTCCGTTTTTATTTTTTGCTCTTCCGGATAATATTTCATAATAAGGGTGCGGGATGCATAGGTAGTATCAACTAAAACACTTTTAAAAAAGTAAACGTTTTGTCAACGTATGTTTCACAAACTAGGATTTAAATGCAATAAGCTGTTACTGAATATTGCAATTATTGCATTGAATATGCACAATGGAATGTAAAAAGTACTTTAATTTAATTTGTGCTATACTTTGCATCCGATTAATTTTAAAATAAATATACCTGCCTGATACGATCATATAGGTCGATGATGGGTGTTAGTCCGTGATGTGGTTCTTAAAATAAATTTAACCATCTGGCTCGAGTAGGTTGTAGTTAGTACAACTTTAACCAATTTAAGTTTTGACTACGAGTGACGATGAAGCTGACTAAGGTAGTAAGCGAAGATTTAGATAAAATGTAGTTGGGACGAAAAAATGTAAAATTAGAACATATTTGCTAGGCATGTTTTAATCCGTCGATAGTAATAATATGACAGCAGCATAGCAGGAGATTTAGAATTTGTCGCAGATACTATCAGCGAACCGTAATAATATAATAAAAGCACATATTTTTTTTATTACAAGCTATAGCACCACACCATGATACCACATTGCATTTACAATGTTAGTGACATCGCCTTATTGCGCTACAAGCAAGCTATACCTGTCATTTCAATCTGATTGGGATATACCGTGCGGGTGGTGGAGAAAGCGATGAAATGTTTTCATTTCATTGCATCAAACCCACTCTATCTCTTCCCAGGATATTCGCCTCGTTTTTCTATCACATTACAATCTATATGTCTGAATGAATTGTGTACACACCGTGGTAATCGCATTTTCGTCCAACTCTTCCACAAAATTACACTTTTTCAATCGTCGAGTACTTAGAGCTTATAATCCGTTACACAAGGGAAGGCAATATTATCTCACTTATCATCATCATCTACCTGGATTTTCGAAACCTCTCCACGCACACTTGCCATTCCTGTCCATTGTCCTAGCAGAGGGATATATGTACATGTACATCTTCTGTGTTATTACTTTTTCTCCTTTTCTCTGGTGAGATGAGCAAAGTAGAATGACAGAGTGGTAGTGAGTGCATGTGAGTAGAGTCGTAATGGAGCCAAGGCTTAACTTTAAAGCACCCCACAGTGACCCTTTAATTAATGAAACTTTCAGCTGGAACTAATTCATTAAGTTTGGGGAGAAGGGAAGCATGAAATATGAGATTTCCAGTCTCTTCTATATATTCCGAGATTTAGCATGGAATATTTCCTTACTCATCGTGCAATGCACATTTCTCTTTTCTTCTTTCTGACTACTGACTACTGAAAATATATAAATTAGAAGAAACACAGGTAGCTGGTGGTATATCATAATATCGTTATTATATTTTCATGCAATCCTGCTGTCACTTGTTGTGGCGTGGCTATATTGTTATTCCAAGCAAGTGTCTCACATTGCCCACATTTTAAACCTTGAGAATACCTAAGAAAACTAGGTCGTGCTTCTAAAAGAAAACTAAAATTCCACTTTTACAATTATTTTTGTTGAAACAAAAACAACTTAATGGGAGCCTATGGGTTTTAGTGGATCCAAGCTAGAATTTCGTGGAAAAGCAACTTCATAAAAATTCTGAAATTTAAGCTTTCCAAGTGTACTTTACTTTACCGTCATCATGTTTAGACCCTAAGAAAACAAAACTAATGTATTGGGAGGCAAGTGGGGCAATCGAAATTAGCTCATTTCTCGCGTGTTGTATTCAATTCGAATGGGTAGAAATTCTGAGGAAAAAGTTCTTGTTGTTGTAATATACTAGGGGGCATGGACGCGAGTTGGATTTTGAATCACAACAGTTTCACATTTTCTTCCCGTGGTTTTCCTGATACCGGAGGATATAACAAAAAGTCAGGACATAGGGAGTCTGGTTCTGGTGTCATGCGATGTCGTCGTACAACAAGCTTGTTGTACTTTTTGTTCTTCCGAGTTGGAGTTGCATGTATGTAGTAAAACGGGAACTAGTCGGAAAAGTGGATTTTGTTTACTATGGTGTAAAAGGTGTGACGCCCTTCGAGGAGAATCCTTGAAGTGAGAGGGTGGACAGCTAAATTGTCCCCGTTATGCGGAGGGAAAAGAGGAAACAGCTTAAGCCCTGGATTAGCGGAATTAGTTAATTATACTTCATGCTCATGTTAAGTTAATTTTGTATTCTCATTCTCCAACCTCGCTCCACTGTTTCCTTATGCGCGTCATATTGTCCTATGGATTTAGGTGTGCTAAACTAAAGAAGGGTTGAGATTGAGACAGTGTGTGTAATGTAGATAAATGCAGGATGACAGTAGCCATTAATACAAAGTGAATCCTTCTTCATAAAGATTAGTACGGGGAGTATTACATGTTTAATGGGATTTCCCATGAACAAATCATCCTTCTTTCACTGTGCTCATGTGTGCACGATTTCTAAGAAAAATAACGAAGTACCTTTGCAAGTAACGCAAAGTGTTATTTTCTCGTGCTATAAATCTTTGGATGTTCCCGTTTGGCCAGATATAATAGTATAGGATAGGAGCTGTCTTTATCTGAAGGTTTGTGAACCATAATATTGTGCAAAACAAAACACCTAATAATTTGCAGAGGAGCAAATCTATTTTCATTCTCCATCCGTCCACCGCAATTTCACATTTCCCGTGAAATCCATCCCGTTTGATCGGTGTCGTTTTATCTGGGGAAAAAGCTGGATGCGCAAATATGGAAGACAAGGAGAAACTTTCTCCAGCGATTATTAGATGAACGATATGATGGTGGAAAAGCGAGATCTCAAGTTGCCCTCATCTGTGGTAAATGCTCTGTTCTTTCCATTATAAGAACAATATAATACAACTAGGTATACCCCAGTTGGCAGCTTCGCTGCCAACGCATTCCCCATTAATAACTTATGATTAGTTCATTGAGAATCACGTTCATATTTTGGAACAACTACTAAAATGACGTAATCGTTTCGACATAATAATTTTGTCTGA